>APFE031748674.1:17433-69185 GCA_000404065.3 Pinus taeda
AGAGATGAAGGAGATGCGAGACAAAGGAAGTTGGAAGACCGTAGAGAAAAGAAAGAAAGCTACAACACCAATCTCGCCAAGAAAGACGAGGAGCCAGACAAGTAAAAATTAAGAAAATTGTAGGTCCGATAGACCAATTTGGTCTCAGTGGACATTAACCATCATCATCATCATCATATACCTCAAATCTTGGGGCCATATGAAGAAAATGATGTCAAACCGCTGAAGTTGGCCAGACCATCAATCTCACAGCATCCAATCATGGAAATGAATACTTGCACATCGAATGCTGACACCTGCACTCCACTTTGAAAACCGGTCGAAAAATAGAATGCTCAAATGGAAAATCTGATTACACCATCAGATTTGTGGCGTCGAATAGTGTAAAATCGATTGTCTAATTTCTGGATTTTGACAAAGTGAGAATCTGGGGTGTTACACAGTAATTTATCACCGCTTTCACTCCCGGTCTTCTCACTATGTCACGTGCCCAAGTCAAACATGGTTATGAAAGAAAAATGCTCTCCTATGCTGCCAATTGACCCACTTTTCCAAAGTTTTCTACCTCATCGCGGATTTTGGCTTAATAAACGCGCTGAAAGGCGCTCATAAACAGCGCGACGATGCTGCTAGCGCGAAAGTACACGTGATTCCCGCGATGGCTCGATTTTATACACCAGCGCGAGGCTATGTGGTCTCTTCAACGATGATCTGACTATCTGCACTGATCACTTGCGATGTCAGCACTGAAGCTTAGTTCTGTGTCCGCGATGATCCAGATTAAGCGAATTGTTCCAACAGTCGGCCTTCCAGATGACTCCAGACCTGGTTGTTGGCCTTGTTTATGTCGCCCTTCTTTCCCTAGTGTGGAAGTTCCACCAATTGTGCTAACTTCCTTGGTGATAAGCTCTCCTTTACCCCATTCATGGAGACTCCTTCTCCTATTTAAACTCTCACCATTGATATGCATTGCTAGTTCCTGATAGTTGGCTAGTTGAGCAGTGTTGTTAGTGTTGTGTGAAGTTTGCTAGATAGCTGGTGTGAGAGTGATAAGTGTGGGATTGTTGATAACTTGTGGAAGGTTTGGAAGTAACCTTGACCTTGTGTAAAACTTATGAGTGAGAGAGCTCCTGTATGTTGGGAGATCCATCTTCAAAGAGTGAATGCTTGAAGAACATGCTGGCTGCACTCTTTCTGAGAAGGCTTGTGACGTCAAGATTTTCGTTGTAAGCTAAATCTTATTTCATTATTAATGCAATCAATGATGTTTTCCTATGTCTTGTATGTAATGTACTTGATAGCTCATGACTTCTTGACTTTGTGAGTAAATAGTTCATTGTTGTATCCGGTTACGTGCTTTGTTGTATTTCCTTTGCTTTGTTTCAGGTTGATCACATTGAGGAGAAGGAAGTGGAAGCTGGAGCAGCACAATGGAACTCCATCGACCACCAGTTGAGGTAGGCCTCCAACTTTAACTATTTAAGGAAAGCTATTGTTGATCTGTCCTTGTTTGTGACTAGACCCACTCTAGGGCTAGAGGGGTTGCCTCTGTCCGCAGAGGGAACACTTTCCTGCATCACATGGGGCTACAAGAATCTTTTAGATTCCTCAAAGATTCCCTCCTTTGGGTCATCTGAAGATCTATTGATCAGATCAAAATTATGATTGTGCCATCAGGTTCGTGTCACTGAGAGGTGTAAGATCGACATAAAATTTTTCCAATTTGGACACTCACAAAATTTCGCCCTCCTGGAAATTTGACTTAGTCATGGTTTCGCCTGTGTTTTTCCCAGGTTCATGGTTCCACGTACAATAAAAATTAATTAAAAGAAATTGGTGTCACGAAAAATGCGCCAATATTTGGCCCCCGTTCCGCTCTGTATAACATGGCTCCGTTCCATTCCCGTCCGACCTCCCCGTGCTAAGGAATTGAAGGGTTAAATATAATGTGATGGGCGGAGGTATCAATGAGGATCCTTGTGGGTTGTTGGTATAGTTGGTGGATGGTGTGGAAGTGGGTTGGGTTTAAACCCCTCCCACTCCAAAATAGCATGCAACATATTTGTTTTTGGTTAACCGTTTTATATGGCACGGATTGTTTAAACGACATGCGGTTACATTAATGTTTTGGGTTGGTGTTGGTTGGCGCACTGCCATATGGGGCCGCCCGGTGGGGGCCAACCCACGTGGGTCGGGCGGGTTCGATCCCCACCGGCTCTACACTTAATGTGGCACATGTTGTTGGGGTGTGGGTTGGGTCCACCGAAGGTGGCTCGCCCACCCCATTAATATAGTTTACCATATATATGGTTGACCAGAGGGTTTGGTTGGACCGGCAGGGGTCATGGCCCGTCGGTCCCTTTTTAATATAATTTTTGTTATATGATGTGGATGGTTGGGAGGCCGACGGGGGTCATGGCCCATTGACCATTTTGAAATAATTTTTTTGTTATTACATAGTGTTGGGTCTAATGGGGGTGGCGGGATTCATGGCCCACCACCTAAATTAATATTTTTTGTTTTTTGTTTTTTATATAACAAACACAATTTTCGAATTCTCTAATATAGGGGATATTAGACAAAATAACGATCCAATAAATTCGCCTGCTTTCGGGAGCTAGGTTTCATGCCCCAGGGTCGGTCAAATTGTAGGACACTTAAATTTGGCCCACAACCCAACTTTGACCAAAACTTTGACTGACTTGTTCTCCCTCATATGAGCTTGGATCGATAAACTGTTCACATCATTACGATCAAGACGACAAGATATACGCTCTGGTCCTAGTTCGAAAGAATTTTGATCTCTTTGATTTTTGAGCTTCCATAAGCCCTCTTTGTCTTATGTGTATCCCTGGAGCCACTTGGATGACTATGGTTTTGTGCATGGATTTTGCACATGGTTTTGGGCATGCTAGTTTTCTATCTATGGTATTTTGTAGATCCAGTCAAGGGAACTACGGTTATGTTCTAATCCAGGGTTAATGGATTGGGGTTTATGGATTCTTCGTCATGTGCGTTTGTGTGTGTGTGTGTGTATATATATATATATTGTAACATTGAAAGGAATATAATGAAAAAACAAGTTGGTAGTCTGGTTTTGGAATCCAGGGGAAATACTCTGTGTATATTTGTTTTATGTTTTATGCTCTCGCCATTGTTTATTTTTTGTTTTAGAATTCATCTATAGGTAATTTATGTACGGGGTTAAAACCTATAGAAACAGGCAATCTGGGGCATAAGGGATTTCCAAACTTCTGGATAGTTTTCTTATTGCAAAATCCCTATTGTCTTAGGTGGGGTGGTATCATTCTTGGATTTTCCAAAATACCATTTCATATCAATCTCCTATTTGTCTACAACTTAACTTTGCCTCTTCTATTCTGAGGTCACCCTTCAAATTTAACCACTCTTGGTTAAAAGACGGATCCTTCTCTGCTTAGGTTCATGATTTTTGGCATAGATGTCAAGTTGACCCTTCTTGTTCTTCTATGGAGGCCTAGATTCATAATTTTTTCTTTTTAAAGGACCATGTTAAACGTTGGGTTGGTGCTCCTATCCATGAATATAATAATGAATTGGAGTGCGTTGAGGTGCAAATTACTTTTTACCAATCCTTGATCATTGTTAGACATTTCTTGGATGCCACAAAAGGTAAGCCCTGCTCATTGGTTGAAAGAAAGGCCTTCCTCCTTAAATTTGAGGAGGAACATTGGTGGTTGAAGAGTAGAGTGATTTGGATCAGAGAGGGTGATCAAAGTACTAAATGTTTTCATAAATTTGCCTGCCACTGATGAAACAAAAATGAAATATGAGATATTCAGGATTTTGAGGGTAATTGTGTTTGTTCCCAAAAGGATTTGGAGAGGGCAGTCAGAGTACATTTCTCTCGATTATTCAGGGACCAAGGGGATTGCTCTATTAGGGCTCAAACTAACATTATCAGTCACTTCCCTCAGCTTTTATCTGGGGAAGAGTCTACTAAGATGGCAGAACTTGTCTCCCTGAAGGAGATTAAGGAGATCCTTGGATCCTTTGCAAAAGATAAGAATCCTGGCCCATATGGTTGGCTAGTTGAGTTTTTTCTTGCTTTCTTTGATTTGTTGGGTAAGGAAATTATGAATGTGGTGGAGGAGGCCTAGACTTTTGGGAGGATTTCTCGGCAAATTAATGCTAATTTCTTTGTGTTAATACCCAAGTGCTCGAAGCTGGTTTCTTTTGATGACTACAGGCCAATTTCTTTGTGTAACATCATAAATAAAGTCATACCAAAGGTTTTTCCAATAGAATGAAGAGTATCCACTCCTCTACCTTCTCTAAGAAATTTGGTTTTGTCCTTCGAAGGTTAATCCATGATGCAATTGGGGTGGCACAAGAGAAAATTCACTCCGTAAATACAAAACATTGTAGGGCACTTACTTTCAAGATGGATCTTGTCAAGGCATATGACTATGTGAATTGGAACTTTCTCAGAATGCTTCTTCTTCACATAGGTTTGGATTTCTAGTTAACAAATTGGATTGTGGGATGTGTTACCTATGCAAATTTTGTTTTCCTTATCTATGGATCTCCTATTTTCTTTTCTCCACCTCCAGAGAATTGAGGCAGGGATGCCCCCTTTCTCCTTTGTTATTTATTTTAATGATTGAGGGGCTAAGCAGGTTAATTATACAAGCCAAGGATGAATGGCATATAAAAGAGGTAAAAGTCTCAAAGGCCTTTTATGTTACTCACTTTCTTTTCGTCTATGATGTCTTGATCTTTGGTGATGGTTTGGTTTCTGAATGGGAATATTATAGCGATATTTTTAACTCTTTCTATTTTACCAGTGGAATGTTGATAAATCAAAGTCTTCCTTTTCTCAGCACAATTTGGTGGATCATGCCATTGTAACTATTGTCTCCTTTATCCATTATAAAGTGGCTCTTTTGGAACAAGGATTTTCCTATCTTGGTTTTCTTTTGAAGCCTAATGGTTACATGGTGGATGACCAGTCATCACTTCACAAGCATATTGAGAATCACATTAACAATTGGTGTTACAGGTGGCTCTCTATTGGAGGGAGGATGATACTGGTGTGGGGAAAATTAATTGATCTAAAAGAGAAACTAACTACCACACAATTAAATGTGAACCTGAGGTTTCGTCTTTCTATTTCAAGGTTGTCCATCAATTCTATGCAGGAGGAAGTGCTGCTAGCTAACTAAAGTAGTAACCAAAGGAACATCGTTAAAAGAATAAACTATTAACTTCAAACACACATTCAAAAATGAAACTCGCAAGCAACTAGTACTTCCTATAAATAATCTACAAATATTACTATTTGTGAGAAAAAAAAAAGAAATTGATCTAATACTAAGTTTCTATTTAAGGAAAAACAATCTCTAAGTTGAAGAAACAACACCAGGAAATTGTATTCTAAGTAATGGAAAGAAACAAATAACACATTATGTTACACTACTGTAAGAATCATAATGATATAACGATAACCTTCAAGGAATAGTAAGAAAGAAACAATGAATGTAAACTAAATTATCGAACAACAATCTCTATAAACCAATATTGTGATTATCAAGTAAACATTCAATCTCAAAATTAATCTAATAGGGAAAGAACATCAAATAATAGAACACAAAACTAATGATACAGATGAAGATAGAGCTTCTTCCAGAAGTGGGCCCAAACCATTAGAATCAGACTTTCTTGAAAGAGAGATCAAAACAATAAACTAACTTTTGGTGAGAAAACATTGCATTATATTCAAAAGATAACGATTACAATGTTGAATGAGTTTTTCAGAGTGTGTATCACACAAATTACATTAAATTATATCTTTTTCAGGACATAGGTCCCCATATTTATACTACAATCATAAATGAAAAAAAAAACAAATATTCTCAACAAAGAGCAATCCCAAGAATTTAAATATTCTTAGGTTTGCTATTTTTAGTTACAAAAGGGCTTAATATCGCCCCGGGTGAAAGAACCAAGGATTTTGTCTCAAACAATCTCATCCAGATGGAAATCGACTTCACCGATTTTTCTAAAATTAGCAGAGATAACATCACATTGTCTAATTATGCTGGGAACAGGTCAAGAAACAACACCATATTCCAACTGTCATAGATTCCTTGTTGCCAACAACAATCCAGAAGTGAGAAAATATGTGCTTTTATAACTGAATCGATGTATGAGCAAAATAATATGATAGAAATAAATTAATTACTTCAAAAACCCCTATTATGCAAATCGATATATCAAAACATAGGAAAAAGATAGAAAAAAAATAGAATTGAAAAATAGGACAAGGGGATTATGGTATTTGTGAAGCCCAACATTACCCCTAAAATGACCTTTTTGCATGTCCTCATGTAAACTAATGATTAACATGCAAAGTAATCAAGGAGTAGGCTTCATATGTCTCTTCTCCTCTGAGTCTATATCCATTCTTTCTTTTGATTTATTGGAAGGCCACACACTTACCTTCTTTTGAAAACTCATAATCAGACTGGTAATAAGATTGAGGACACCAGATCATTGGACACCTGCATCCCATTCAATTAATCCCTACTTGCCTTATAATGTTGATATAATATTGCACTCTAGTCATAGCTTCCTGAAAGTAATACAATCCAAAAGGCTCCCTATTTTTTATCTCCCTAGATGTCACTTGACATCTCATTTTGGCTCCACAGGTAATGGTGGGCTCCAGTATTGCAGCAATAATGCTGCAACTCCTGGGACTCCCTTCTTTACTTTTATCAACCTGGTAGTTCGTAACAAACTTGGAAGCGACAGTGTTGTATGCACAAGTACTAGCTCTTGCCGCGGCTGTCACTTGGTCAGCTGGCACAAGTTCGCTAGGAGCTTAAGCCAACTTCTATGAGCTCTGAGAATAATCTTTTTAACTGATAGATGGAAGCTAACTCAAAGGAAGCTAATCTACTTGCGGAAAGAAACTGAAAAGCTGAAAGGAAATGCAAACCCTAGCAAACCCTAATTTTACCAGATAGCCCTACTGATGCAAGAAAGAGGATGCAAGCTACTGAAAGATATGCCATTGACTTCTAGGAAGGTAAAATACATGTGTCTAAGCTACTTCTATCTGAAGAAAACATCTTTTTGTATTTTTGACTAAGTTGTCAGAATTATCATGCATGTGCTTTCACTGTTTTTTACTGTGCAGAGGTGGATTGACGAGAGAAACTACTTGCAGGAGGTTGGGAAGGTTCGGAGAGGGCCAAAGGGGTCCCTAGCACCCTTCCAGAGAGTTTCACAGAGTTCGTCTATCAAGAAACCGCTTTCGTGAGCTTCTACAAGAAGTCTGCAGGGGTTCTACAGGATGTTCTGGAATTTCTACAGGATGTTCTGTAATTTTCTACAGGATGTTCAGAAAGGGGATTTTAGAGGGTTGATGGAGGAAGAAAGGTGAAGGAGTGGGTATGGAGGTGAGATAAGGGTGTGAGGAGGCCCAGGACTTGGTGGATGGAGCTGAGGAGTGGCGAGGATGGTTGGATTTGTTCAAGGAGGGGTAGAGCAATGTTGCACAAAAATTGGGAATTTAGGGCAAAGCGAGAAAATGTGGCAAACGTAAGGCAAGAATCTGGGTTAGAGGATGGATCAGGTGGGATTGATGGAGTACGTGCAAATAGAGAAGTTTTACGGGTGCTCTGCAAGTTATTTTTCAAACTGACCAAACAAAGACTTGGAAAATCAAGGACCTAGCTACTCTAACCTAATCTGACCTAGATAACAGCAAAGAAAATGAACAGAAGTCTATTTGCAACAAAATCATCTAAAGTAACTATGCAACTAAGCAATCATGAACCTAAGCATGCAACCACAACTGATATCAACTTCGGCAAATGAGAATCTAACACTAATAACTGCATGGTGAAGCAAAGATAGTGTTTTTGGTGGCAGCAAGGTCACCTTGGTCCCAGCTCATGATCCCACTGAGGGAGAGGTGAGATCCGAGGTGCTTGATAGCCTTTTTCTGAAGATATTCCCTGTTATTAACCTATAAAATCAATCTGAACATGAAAATCCTTCTTAATCATCAACTATGATCTAGGTAACCAAGCAAGATTCTAATCTACTTAACAGAAATTATTTTGCAAAGACATAAAAAGCAAATAACAGTACACAAAGGAAGCCTTGGCACTTGGGTTGGGCCCAACCCCAAGAGCTACAGGCTCCTAAGAAAAACTCAGAACCGATGCCAAATAAAGCTGCTTTCCATTACTCAAAAATAACCATGTCATAAGAGAGTTATACAACAGCAGCTACAAAATGAGCTAAGAAAATAACAGCACTCTAGTGCAAAAAAAAACAGTCCAAAAAGTAACCTATGAAGGCTGGAAGCCTTCCTATTTATGCACTACGAGGGTCTCCAATAGCCCTCCTTAACTCAAGGGTCTCGGCTACTCAAACTGCCAGTGATCAGCCACTTTACACAAGACTGCTCAGCTGCCCTTGGGAATCCTTTTCAGTGGCCTGCTAAACTCCGAGCTGAGGGTGGAGATTTTGAGGAAGGGGCCATTTAATGCAAGGGACACCCTTCCTACAAATCCTCACCCTTGTTCCTTCATGATTGGCTGTCATCTGGCTCATAATTGCTTGGCCTTGACCCCAAAATTTGTCCAAAAATCTGCATTAACAACGTGTTAGCCTTCTTGGTCAAGTGACTATCCTCATTCGTTCAACTAACATAAATATACTCAAAAAACATGCATAAACTATAAAAAAATGGTGGATTGACAAAGAACAGTTAGGCAAAATGAGCCCAATAAGTTACCCAATTCCGGGGCTCATCATCCCCCCCCTGCTGAATGGGTTACTCATCCTCTGAGCAACTAATCCAGCTCATCATCCTTGATTGCCTTGACCGCCTCCCTCACATCCCAGGCCTCCGAGGTGATATCTTCTTCACGGTCATGAAAACCTGCTTTTTTTTCCACTTCTTCCCACTGCCTGTGTTCCTCCTCTTCTTTGACTCCCTCCAGCAGCCCCAAAAGCAAGGGAGGACTGAACTTGAGGTCGATCCAGTTGGCCTAAAGGTTCTGCATGGACTTTTTGTAGAGGGGTACTCTTGCCAAGGCCTCCCTCATCCTTGTTGGGGAGTGGTATTCTCTTATTTTTAGGCTGTGGGACAGTGTATTCCACCTCCGGGAGCAAGCATGAACACAATTATCCCTCGACAGTCTCTCCATGTCCTCAAAATGGGCTATGGCTTGAGCTTGTCGTTCAATGTAGTCTGGCAGGGCCTGAGCGTCATTGGCCAAGTGCTGGTGGGCGTACATTAATGTTGAGGGATCCTCCAGCTCTGCTCTGATCATCAGTGGTTCCTTTAATTCCCTATCCATAACGTTTCGGACCTCTGCTGCTCTCTTTTCTTCATGATTTAGCCAAGAGGCCATGGCCATAAGTTTCACATATCCTACCGCAGTGTTGGGGTCCCACAAGTTCATGTTGGGAAGGGCCAAGTTGTGTAGGTAGAACTCTGATAACTTGGCCTTGTCCTCTGATGAACTACTGTCACATAAAGTCATGAATTGATGGTAGTTTTGAAATGGAGTAATGCCCCTTTGGGCCAAGGTGTTAATCTGGAACTGCAACCACTAATCCTTAAGGTAAAAGGCATATGATTTGGCAGGTTGCCTACACTGCTTTGCCTCCACTGCCCAGCTGGCCATGCAGGCCAGTTGGGCCTCCTTCTCTTGTACCTGTTGCCTTAGAGACTGTATCTCATGTGCTGCTTGTAATTCCTTCTCCTGTAGCTGTCTAGTCAGTGCCTCTATTTCAGCATGCAACCTATCTCTCTTCTGTTGTTCATCGGGGGTTTCTTTGTCTGTTGTGGGCTCCTCCTATTGCCGCTGTTCTCCCAAGGTGTGGGGCTGTCTTCCTTATAGTGTCCCTGTAACTGTAGCTGTTGTTTAAGCAGCTCGTTTTCTTCCTGTAGTTTGGCCTGCTGGCTGCTTTCTACATGCCATACCATAGCCAATTCCTTTCTTGCCTCTTTGAGTTGTTCTTCCAAGGGACCTATATCTCCCACACCCTTAGACTTGGCGATCTTCATCCAAGTGTGGGTCCTCACTCTCTCTTCTTCTAGTGCAAAGAAAAGTGACACCGCGAATTTTTGGGGAATTATCTTTCTGGCCTCTAACAGGTTATAGTAGGAGCCCAAGCTGGGCTGGGGGCTAGGTTCCACAATGTTTTCAATCTTCTCTTCCTCCTGGGATGATTTAGCTGCCTTTTCTTCCAATTCCTCGGTCTCCTTTAGTCTAGCCAGTGTTTCCTGTAGAACTGTCTCAGCGTCCTATAGAGAGGTCTTTGTGTCCATCATTTTAATCCTTTCTTTCTAGGTGGACGTTTTCGGGCTTCCCCGTTCATAGGTGATGGATGCCTTTGGAGAAGACCTTTCCTTTTGTTTAGTTGTGGTGTCCTCAATCGTAATTGGCTCTTTTGACTATGGCTGGGGTCTGCCAGCTTTTATCCGCGTGCTCCTTCTTGCCTTAAAATACATGGAAGGCTCCCTTTTTCGCTTCCCTTTCTGTTTTGGAGATGTGCTTAAGGTAGCCAGCATAGTGTTGCCTCCCTGGCCAAAATCTCAGGTGATTTCTCCTTTTGTTTCTATGTTTCCATACTTCCTGTAGAAAGCCCTGTGTCGACTGTTTTCATGCTTCCTATAGAAATTGTTTTCATGCTTCCTATAGAATTTGTTTTCATACTTCCTGTAGAAATTGTTTCAGTCTGTTTGGCTGGATGTGTCTTTCCTTTTAATTCATGTTTGGTTGCCTTGGTTGTGCCCTCATTTGTTTGGACTTTTTCAGTCCTCTCTGCTCTACTCTGCAATCATTTTTCCCTAGGTGTTTGTGCCATTGTTCCTCCCACAGTTTTAGCTCAGCAACTTGGCATTTTCCTCATTTCTCTTTCTGTTCTTTCTTTAGTGGTCAGTCCTGTGTTTCTTTACCACTGGCTTTCTCTCCTGCCTCAGTGTGTTCCCTTTCTTCACTGCTGGATGAGGTGAGTTCCTCGGCCAGAATTCGAATCGTCATCTGTGGACATGTTGTGGAAATTCTCCCAGGAGAGGGGAACAGTGTAGGCGTGCAGGGCATCTTCTACTAAAAGCTTGATGAGCCCATGATGGGCTAACTGATCCGGTGTCCCTTCCTTCAATTTTGTGCCACATTCAATTAAGGATTGCAGAAGAAAATGGGGGATGCTCAACTTCTGTTTTGGAGGTAAATCCAACCCATGTCTTAGTTCACCCAGAAACCGGAAATGATAGCCGTAGAAAATACTGAACCGCCCCTCATAGGTAATGTATTTCATGATTTGGAGACTAACTTCGCTCTAAAGAGGATGTAAGCTGGCTCTCCAGACCCCGTTCTTGTCTTCTGCAAACTGTTCCTTGGGTAGGAAGAATTCTTTCTTGCCTTTTTGGCCCAATGCCCTCTCCTCTTTGCTCCAAGGTATCCCTAATGGCAGACCAGTAACTCGACTAATGAGTTCAAGGGTAAGCTTTAGGGTCAACCCTCTGAAGTTCACTGTGGCCTGTGTCTTTGATTTAGGTTGCAGGGACATTAAGAATTCCTTTGTTATCTCATCGTCATGACCCTGAATTTTGTCACAAAAGGTCAGCCAGTTGGCATGGGTGAAGAGGTTCACCACCTCAGGATGTTCACGCAGTTTACTGGAATCCGAGGGTTCCTTCCTGATAAACCCCCCTGGCATGGTGAGAGTGCTCTATTTTAATGCTCTAAGTAGAAAGGGACTGTTGTTTTATGGTTTCCTCCTTTGAACTTCAAGAAAGGATCTCTCGGGCGTTTAGATTTTAATCTGCACCAATTCCCTGGTTCTAATGCTTTTGCTGCCCAAAACTCTGTTGCCCGTGTATAACAGGAAGGATTAGGTTTCCACAGACAGGGCACAGAGCTCAATTTTCATCCTCATCATACATACAACCATGTAAGTTCAAATTCTTCATACGTAGGTTATCCCTCACAGTGCTTTATCTTTTCTACAGGAAATTTTTTTTAACAAGAACCGTGGAGGAGAATGTTGACGCAAAACCGACTGAGAAATTTTGTGCAACACATAGGCAAACTGTTATTTTCGACTCACAGGCAGACTTGTCTCTAATTCTCCTACTCCATACAGTCAATTCACCACCTTTCGAAATATACCATGCATGGTAGAGTGTTTTCGAGCCTACCTCTTTCGGAACTCCAAATTTGACAAAGAAAAGTCCAGGCTTCTCTGTTCCGGAAGGCTATGCCGTACTTCCTGTAGAACTCTTTCCGGCTTCTGTAGGATGTCATTGCGCCTCTGAACGAGCTCGGTACGCGAGAGAATTTTGAACAGGCCGAAAAGCTCGGTGGAGGACGATGGGTTAACAGATTGTGGAAGCGAAGGATGAGTACTTCGGCGAAGGACGTTGCAAGTGCAAATGAACAGCGGGTGGTGCGAGTCTTCAACCAAACAATTTTGAACTACAGCACAATTCGTGGCGAGGGGGTGAGGTGGCCGCCATTACCTCCTCTCTGCCATTAACCGCCGCCACCATTGCCAGTCCTACCGATTCTCCCTGAATGGACACTCCACACGTGTCGGCTGCACGACTCGTTGGTGATTTTGAACGTAACTGAGCTTGTTCGAATCCCACGAAGCTGTGTAACTAGCTGAGGGCGGCCAGTTGACTGGCCACCGAATTCGTTCAATCCGAACCATTTTCACATACATGCAGTTTTTCGAAATATAGTTTATGCAATTTATGAATGAGGTTAGACACTTACCTGCGTGGCCGTGGACACGTTATGCAGTCTTCGGGTCTTGGAACCACTACCTCACTTGCTGCTGCCTCGTGCACGGGTGCTAGAAATCATTCTTCCATTTGCTGATGCGGTATGCACGGTTTTGGAACCCGATCCTTCGGTTGTAAATGTTGCATGCACAGATTTTGTTTGATTTCGGCTGCCGAGGATGTTCTCACGTCCGGGAGGAGCCTTTTGCATGTTCCCTGTGTTGGTTTCGGCTGCCCCTGCCTCTAGAGTATGTGTTCCAGAGGGATCAGCTGCTACAGGGTTCCTATAGGATGTCCTGTAGCTGCTTCTCCTCCTGGGATGCAGGCTAAACGAGCAGGGCCATATTGCGGACAAGGACCGGATCCGTTCATGAAGAATCTAGATGGAGCTTGGACAGGTAGAGTGTGCGAGACTTTGTTCCTGGACTTGTCACTTAAAAAATTTTGCTGTCATTCTGAGGAAAACAGGGTTTCTTGTATGACTGTGCAGGAACACATAACCAAGTGGGTGACAGAGGTGTCAAGAGATGGAACAGGGTTCCATATGGTGATGGGTTGAATAGAGGGGTGGCTATAGGCCTAACAAACTGATCCCAACCATCAGATTCCCTTTCAAAATTGAATTTGGCTTGTCCGAAGGTTCTACAAGATGTTTCCTGTAGAAATACAGAACTTCCTGTAGAAAGCCTAAAGCTTCCTGTAAAAAGCCCAAAACTTCTTGTAGAAGGTGGAATCTCGCCCTGAATGTGATCAAATCCTAGGAAAGGCGAGTGGCCATGGAGGGAGTGTCTGAAGGGATGTCCTGGAGCCTGGTATGGACCCCTATCCGCGTTTTGCACGACCCTCCTTACCTGCAATGTATTCCCTGCAACCTGCAATTATTTCACAGAGATTAGGCCTGTTTTATTTTTTCCTTTTTTTTTCTTTTTTTTTTTGAGAGAGATAGCTAGGGCGCCTCCATGAGGTTTTCACCCTCGCTATCTGCCCTGGGCGCCTCGAAGAGGTTTTCACCCAAGGATCTTTTTATTCCACTTTTTTTTATTTTTCTAGAGACAGTTGGGGCGCCTCCATGAGGTTTTCACCCTCACTGTCTGCCCTGGGCGCCTCAGAGAGGTTTTCACCCAAGGATCTTTTTATTCCTTTTTTTTTTTTTGATGATGATCAAAGCGTGGGTGGAATAGAAGAAAGGCCCTGCTCCACTACCAGCACTGATTTGTCCAAAGTTTCAATGAACTCCTGCCTCGAAAGGGGTTTCCTGTAGATTTTCAATCGATGCCCACTGACAAGCATGGAAATGGCATGTTCATCAATGGTCCTAATAAGGACTGAACCATTGTCATTGCATTTCTCCACTATATATGGTCCTAGCCATCTTGTCCTCAGCTTCCCTTTGAAATCCTTGTATCTTGATTCATACAACAGTGCCCAATCTCCTGGCTGGAATTGCTTTTCATTAAGGTGTCGGTCATGCCATATCTTCCTCTGAAGTTGGACTACTTCTGAGTGGAGGAGGGCCTGCATTCTTTGTTCATCTAATCCATTCAGCTGCAGTAATCTTTCACGTTGAGCATGGCTGAGATCTAAGTCCAGCTGGGCTGTCACCCTCAATGTGTTGTACTCAAACTCTATGGACAGCAAAGCTTTCTTCCCGTAGACCAGCTCATAAGGTGTGAAACCTGTTGTAGTTTTCCAAGTGGTGTTGTAGGCCCAGGTGGCCTGAACCAGGCAATCTACCCAATCCTTTTTGCTGCTGCTCACCACCTTAGTCAAAATCTCTTCCAATGCTCTATTAGTGACTTCCACCTGTCCATTTGCTTATGGATGATACGGGGTGGAAGTTTTGTGCTTGATCTTGTGATGAGCGAGCAGGTCTTCAATCAAGTTAGAGGTGAACTTGCTTCCCTGATCGGTGACTAACTCTTTTGGGTAGCCAAACTTGTAGAAGATATTTTCCCTTAAAAACTCAACCACTTTTTCTTCTGTCGCTGCCTCGATTGCCTTTGTTTCTGCCCACTTTGTCAGGTAGTCAGTGCACACAATGATGTAAGACCTTTGCTTTGAAGGAGGATTGATAGGACCCACAAAATCCATGCCCCACTTCTCAAATGGCTCAAAGGTCACTTGAGGTTGGAGGAGCATTTCATCTCATGGATTTGGTTTCCCCATCCTCTGGCATCAGTCACACTCGCTGATGTATCTGCTGACATCTTGATGAAGAGTGGGCCAATAGTAGCCTACCTGTAGAATTTTGAAGGCAGTCCCTTTTTGCTGCAAAGTGGCCTCCATAGGGTCCATTGTGACAGGTTAGGAGGATGTCAAAGACCTCCTCCTCCCTAACACAATGCCTCAAGATCTGATCTGGGCCAAGTTTAAATAGGTTGCCCCCAATCCAAGTGAATGGGGCACTCTTCCTCACAATTCTGCTCTTCTCCTTTGAGGATAGATGCGGAGGGAACTGTGCTGAGACCAAGTAATTTGTTATATCAGCAAACCATGGAGAGAGTACTGAGATAGCAAACAATTTTTTATCCGGCATCTGGTCATCCACGATCCTTTCTTCACCTGCAGGCAAATCTAATCTAGACAGGAAGTCAGCAACAACATTTTCCTTACCTGGCTTATCGACAATAGTCAAATCAAATTGCTGCAACAAAAGTAACCATCTAATGATACGAGCATTTACATCAGGCTTATTCATTAAATATCTAATCGTAGCATGATTAGAGTGTATGAATGTTTGATAACCAACGATGTAGTGTCTGAACTTGTTCAGGGAATGGACTACAGCTAGGAACTCTTTCTCGGTTACAGTATAGTTCATCTCTGCCTTAGACAGGTTTTTGCTAACAAAGTATATGGAATATGGTAGTTTCTCCTCAACTTGTCCTAAGGCTGCCCCTATGCCTCTGTTCGAGGCATCAGTTGTTGAAAATGCAACAAGATGATGGAGCTTAGTGAAAGGAAGTCGCCTTCACTAAGTGGTCCTGCAGGCTATTTTTGGCGCAAAGTCTATTTTTAGACTATGTCTATTTTTAGACATATGGATCATGGTCTATGAGTTGCAGGGTGCTATTTATGGATGATTGGTAATGTTGGTAAAAATAGATGGACCTCTATTTTTAGACATATGGGCGGAGTCTATTTTTATACTGCCAGTCTAAATATAAAACAGTCGAATATTATTAGCTCTTAATAATATTTTGACAATAAACATTATCTTATCCTCTTGCAGCACTTCAGTTCGAGATACGGATGTGGCACATGCAACTTCCAGAAGGAAATACAATTTTCTTATGGGTTATTTGAGCTATTGCATGAAGGACTTCAGTTAGAACTCAAGTGATTGAGTTTGGTGGAGTTGAATGAGGAGTTAATGGAGTTGTGTTCAATTTGACTTAGTTGAACTAGTTGTATTTACTCTAACTAACAAATACACTAGTGATGAGTGCGGTGAATTAATTATTAGTTTATTCACTAATTATTAACTTATAAATCAACTAAATAATACATCATTTAACTCAGTGCTTGGACAGTTCAGTGGAGACAAGCGTTAGAGGTGAGTGAAAGGGCAAGACAGCTATCAATTGTGACTATAGTTGTGCATGAGATTTGCATAATCAGTGGATTTATATTTCCAATGAGGATTGCATAGTGCAACACAAGGTAAATACAAGTTTGGATCATTCATTCTCATCTATTCTCATGCAGGATTGCGCAGTGGAGGAAGGTAAGCAGCGGAGGAGATTTGAACCTATGATTGATTCAGATATGAGCTAGTTTGTGTGTAACAGGTGGAGATAGTACTGAGTACTTGCGAGGAGTATTGTACTATGTATTGTTACATGTTCTCAATCAATATAATATATAGATAGTTGAGGGTTTTCAGCTGTATGCTTTCCCCATGATATATTGTGTTGATATGTGTGATTGATGTTTCAATGTGCGCATGCGATTGTTTCTTAATTCCGCAAAATTGATGATCAACATAAAGGAGGTTATTATGCATGCCTTCCACAATAGTGTATAATTAGGATAATCTCTATGACTAAGTGTTATATTATTCAAAATTTCTACATGGTATCAGAGCTCTCTGATTTGTAGAACAATTTCTACATGGTATCAGAGCAGAGTTGATCATCATATCTATTATTCAGAAAGTGATTACATTTTATTTCTTCAGGCAGAGTCTGTAATCAGGCCAGGTAGCCACTCGATTCATCCTTCTTTTGGAAGGTGAGATATCCGGTAAATGCCCATACAGTCAATCTTTGTACGAGAAATACTTTGTTCTCACAAATTTTAGATCAGAAGCGGTTGAGTTTTGAGCTGGTGCAATTCTAATTTGCAGCAGTGTTTTCTTGGTGTCGAAGTTGAAATGTCTTTCAATGGATTGTGATTAGAGTATGCCCTCGAAGGCAACTCGAATTATATTACATGGAAAGACAGGATGGAGGTGGTGTTAGATGACAATGGGTTGAAGGCGTTCATAGATACAGATGTCTAAAACCTACTGATGTTGCTGAAGCTGAGGCTTGGCAAAAGAAGACAACAAAGTGTTGAAGGATTCTGTTGGAGGGCGTGAGGGATCACATTGTATCTAGTCTCCATGGAAAGGCTTCTCCATACTTGATGTGAAAAGTGTTGACAAACTTATTCCAAAGCAAGAGCAACCAAAGGAAGTTGGAACTTAAGGATAAAATCAGAAACATCAAAGCTGTGAAAGGAGACAGTATGCCCAAGTATGTCGAAGTTCATCCACTGTCGGGATGAGCAAGGAAGTGTGGGGGTGACTGTCAAAGATGAGGACTTGGTGAGCTTGGCTCTCCTTGGTCTTCCGAAGAGTTGGCATTCCTATCAAGACTTTGTCAATGGTCGGGAGAAATTGCCAGGATGGGAGAGACTTTGGTCAGATCTTGTGCAAGAGGAGATCAGGCAGAATACCAGGGATGGATATTCATCAAAGGCATTTGATGAAGAAAATTGTGTTTTGGCTACCAAAGTAAAGAAGGGGAAGAACAAGAAAGCTTCTCATTCCAGTGTGAAAGGCAAGAAGCAGGACATGTCCAAGGTGAAGTGCTTTAGTTGTCACCAGCATGGACATTATGCCACAAATTGTCCGCAGAAGAAGAAAAATAAGCAAGCTACTGGATCTGCAGCGAGAGAGGCCTTAGCCTCGCAGTTTGAAACGGATTTTTGGTTGATCACATGCTTGGTATCAAGTTTGATGGGATCAATATGTTTCTTGGACAGTGGTGTGTCTTTTCACATGATAGGACATCGAGATTTGTTTTCTGATCTAGATGAGAAATTTCTTGGAGTGCACATTGAGATGGGCGATGATGGTAGATATAGTGCGACCGGTATCCGTACCATTTCCTTTGAGAGGGAGTCTGGTAAACCCTTCATATTGAAGGAAGTGATGCATGTTTGAAGATTGAAGAAGAATCTTATCTCTTTGGCGATGTTAGAAGACAAGGGATATGATGTTGTCTTCAGCGAGGGAAAGGATTTCCTACGCAGTGAGACAACTGGAGAAACCCGGAAGATAGGGGTTCGAGTTAGAACCTTTATCAATTGCATGTAGATGGTTGTGTAGCAATGGCATGCAAGGTAGAAGGAGTGGTGAGCCAGGATAATGGTGAGTTGTGGCACCGAATATTGGGCCACCTTCACCATGGAGCTTTGAAGATACTGCAATATATTTCTATTGGGCTTCCTAAAGGCACTCTTGCACAGTCAGATTAGTGCAAGGGGTGTAATTTGGGAAAATTTGTGAAAGCCACCTTTCACGAGAAGGATAGTTGCGCCACGATGATCCTTGAGAGAATTCACACAGACGCGTGTGGACCTTTCTCAGTAGCTTTGATAGCAAAGCACAAGTACTATGTGATCTTTGTTGATGATTTCTCTCGAAAGTGCTGGATCTTCTTCATGCAAAAGAAGAGCGAGACATACTCAAAGTTCTGTGAGTTCAAAGCACTGGTCGAGAAGGAATCGGGGAAGAACGTGAAGGCACTTAGGAGCGACAATGGTGGTGAATTCATCTCTGGTGAGTTCAAGGACTTCTGCAGCACAGAAGGGATTTGAAGAGAGCTCATAGCTCCCCATAAACCACAGCAAAACGGGGTTGCTGAGTGGAAGAACAAAATGATCGTGGGTGCTGCATGGGCGATGTTGCATGATCAGGGCCTACCCCTTGACTTGTGGGCGAATGCATGCAATACTGCAGTATATGTGAAAAACTTTTGTCCTCACAAGATACTCGGCATGAGTACACCCGAGGAGGCTTATTCTGGTAAGAGGCCTGATATTTCCCATTTGAGGATTTTTGGTTTTCCTGTTTACATGCATGTAATGAAGGATGCTAGGAAGAAGTTGGGGCCGAATGTAGAGGTTGGGATATTTGTGGGGTACACTGATATGCCCCACAACTATCGTGTGTATTTTCCAGACAGTCACAAGATTGTTGTGTGACGGGATATCAAATTTCAAGAGGAGAAAGCCATGAAGTGTTCGCATGAGAGGGAGCCACACTTTCATGCAGATGAGGAGCTATTAGTTCCTATGGATGAGCTTCAGGACGTGGATCAGCCACAAGATGAAGTTCATGGAGTGGAAGAGACCACTCATGCAGCACCAACCATTAGAGGGCGAAAGCGCACTACAGAAGCTGAGTGACTGGCTCAAGATGCAGAGAAGGTTGTAGGACCACCTATAGCACAGCACAGACAGAGGAAGTCACCTGATCAGTACACTGGATACATGGCTCTTGTGAGCAAATGTGTCGTGACTGAGCCATCCTATTTCGAGGAAGTTGTGGAGGATCCTACATGGGTAGATGCCATGGTGGAAGAGTATGATTCGGTTGTCAGAAACAGTGCATGGGATATTGTCCCAAGACCGGAGGGGAAATCAATGATGGGTTTGAGATGGATCTAAAAAGTGAAGTAGGCAGCTAACGGGAGTGTGGAGAAGTACAAGGCAAGATTTTTTGCCTGAGGCTTCTCACAGATAGAGGGGATCAATTATGAGGAGACCTTTGCACCTGTCGCAAGTTATTCTTCCATACGGACAATTCTTGCTCTCTCAGCGCAGATGGGGTGGCACATTTATCAGATGGATGTGAAGACTATGTTCCTCAATGGAGTCATTAAGGAGGAAGTGTACATAGAGTATCCCGAAGGTTTCGAGATCTTCAGCAGCGAGTCACATGTGTGCAGGCTCAAGAGAGCGTTGTATGGGTTGAAACAAGCACCTCGTGCTTGGTACACATCAGAATATGGATTGTGGTATAGACAGGAGGATGAGGTGAAGTTATGTGGCTTCACAGATGCATATTGGGTAGGGAGCCCAATGGACAGAAAGAGCACATCTGGAGGGATCTTCAGTATCAGGTCGACAATAATTTCTTGGTACAACATGAAGCACAGATCCGTGGCACTCAGTCCAGCAGAGGCTGAGTATATGGCAGCAAGTTTGGCTGCATGCGAGGCTATATGGATGAGGAAGATCCTGGTCGGGTTGTTCGGGTCCAAGCACATCGACATCAAGTACCATCATATTAGAGATTGTGTGCAGCGGAGAATCATGTTACTTTCATATATTTCCACGGAGGATCAAGATGCTGATATCTTGACGAAGGCGCTCACCAGGAGAAAATTCAAATACCGCAGAGATAGGATAGGGGTTGCAGATAATCCATATCTTGTTGAAAGCGAGTGTCGAAAATGCAGCAAGATGATGGAGCTTAGTGAAAAGAAGTTGCCATCACTAAGTGGTCCCGCAGGATATTTTTGGCGCAAAGTCTATTTTTAGACTATGACTATTTTTAGACATATGGATCATGGTCTATGAATTGCAGGATGCTATTTATGGATGATTGGTCATGTTGGTAAAAATAGATGGACTTCTATTTTTAGACATATGGGCAGAGTCTATTTTTAGACTACCAGTCTAAATATATAACAGTCGAATATTATTAGCTCTTAATAATATTTTGACTATAAACATTATCTTATCCTCTTGCAGCACTTCAGTTCGAGCTACGGATGTGGCACATGCAACTACCAGAAGGAAATATGCTTTTCTTATGGGTTAGTTGAGCTATTGCATGAAGTACTTCAGTTAGAACTCAAGTGATTGAGTTTGGTGGAGTTGAATGAGGAGTTGATGGAGTTGTGTTCAGTTTGACTTAGTTGAACTAGTTGTATTTAGTCTAACTAAAAAATACACTAGTGATGAGTGGTTTGAATTAATTATTAATTAATTTACTAATTATTAACTCATAAATCAACTAAAGAATACATCAGTTAACTCAGTGCATGGACAGTTGAGTGGAGACAAGTGTTAAAGGTGAGTGAAAGGGCAAGACAGTTGTCAGTTGTGACTATAGTTGTGCATAAGATTTGCACAATCAGTGGATTGAGATTGCCAATGAGGATTGCATAGTGAAACACAAGGGAAATACGAGTTTGGATCAGCCATTCTCATCTATTCTCATGCAGGATTGCGCAGTGGAGGCAACAAGCAGCGGAGGAGATTTGAACCTATGATTGATTCAGATCTGAGCTAGTTTGTGTGTAACAAGTGGAGATAGTACTGAGTACTTGTGAGGAGTATTGTACTATGTATTGTTATATGTTCTCAATCAATATAATATATAGATAGTTGGGGGTTTTCAGCTGTATGCTTTCCCTGTGATATATTTTGTTGATATGTGTGATTGATATTTCAATGTGTGCATGCGATTGTTTCTTAATTCCACAAAATTGATTATCAACGTAGAGGAGGTTATGTATTATGCATGCATTCTACAATAGTGTATAATCAGGATAATCTCTGTGAATAAGTGTTATATTATTCAAAATTTCTACGTTGGTGTAGATGTGGAAAGGTAGGGCCCAGTTTGGACCTCTCAAGATCGGGGCGGACACCATCTTATCCTTCAACTCATCCAGAGCCCCTTGGCAGTCATCAGCCCATTTAAGCTCAACATCTTTCCCTAAGGGGCTAAACAATGGAAAGGCTAGTTTAGTGAAATCTTTAATGAATCTTCTATAACATCTTGCCAAGACTAGAAAACTCCCAACATCTCTGAATTTTTGAGGAGGTGGAACCTTTTGGATGATAGCGATCTTGTTAGGATCCACCTATAATCCTTGCTGAGAAATTGTATGACCTAGCACAGTCCCTTCAGTCATCAAGAATTCACATTTTTTGGGACTGAGGGACAGGTTCATCTCAATACACTTGGTTAAAACTTTTCCCAGGTTAGTTAATGCTTCTTGGAAGTTGGACTCATAAGGAGTGTTACACAGTAATTTGTCACTGTCTCCCTGTCAGTCTTCATACCGTGTCATGGGACCAAATTAATCATGCTCATGCTCTCTGATGTGGAAAAATAACCCACTTTGCCAAAGTTTCCTCTATCATCGCAACTGTTGTAAAAATAAATGCGCTGATGAGCGCTCCTAAACAGACTCAATGCGCTGCCAGCGTGGAAGCACACGACTTTCCCGCGCTAGTCGAATTTCATGTGACAGCACGTTGTTCCTTATATCTGATCGCACTGATATGAATTTCCTTATTATTCAGCAGCGATGACAGCGCTCCAGTGCAGTCTACACCCGCGATGATCCTGTTTGGGCGAGTTTGTTCTAAGAGTCGGCCTTCCAGATGACTCCAGACCTAGTTGTTGGCCTTGTAAATGTCGCCCTCCCTTCTCTGGCATGTCTGTTTCGTCATTTGAGCCACCTTCCTTGGAGATAAGCTCATCCTCATACCATTCATGGGGGCTTCTTCTCCTATTTAAGCCTCCACCATTATCATGAGTTGCTAGTTTGGAATTGATTGTGTTTAGAGCATTGCTGATAGTGTGTAAGCTTGATAGGCAGCTGGTGTGATAAGTGTGGGATTGCTATAGTGCTTAAGGAAGGTTGTGAAGTGTCTCCATCTTGTGTAAACTTGTGTGAGAGAGGGAGTTGTCTTGGGATATCTACTTTCAAGGGTGAATGCTTGAAGGACTTGCTGGCTGGACCCAACCAAAGGAGGATTCGACGTTAGAACTTGGTTGTATTCTCTTTTGTTTTATCAATAATAATAGACGACTATCATTATGGTTCCATTCATGTGTCTTTATCATGATGTTTGAGTTGTATCTTTTCTGACCAGTACATAGTTGCATTTCCCGGATTTTATGCTTGTATTTGTCTTGTCCTTTGCTTGTGGAGGTGTATGTTCATGGAGATCATGAGGATTGCGACTAGTTGAAGTGAAAGAACGGAAGCGACAACCCTTCTACGAATATAAGCATTGGGTTCGAGGTAGGCTCTCATCTTGACCTTTATTTTGCAATTAGGAACCTGCGTGTTAGCGTTGTTTGATTGTTGCTAGAACTTTGGCTATCTTACGTGGAGCTGAATTAGGTTTTTTTGGTGTTCTCGTCGGAACACGCGGGCATACTCCTCGCTTCTGAGGACATTTCTCCGAAGCTCGGGTACGGTCTGTGCGCCGTTTTTTCTCTCTACCATGACGAATCGATTGATTCGATGTAGGAGTCTGCTAAAAGAATGCTGCCACCGAACTGCTCATCTGCAGGAAAATACTGTAACTGACCTGCTCATCCAATGGAGAAGGGCTGGTAGACATATTGATATCCTAGCCATACTGCACATCTACTGGAAGAATAGTGCCACTGATCTGTCCATCTGAAGAAGTGAGGCTAGTGGGATCGCCTTTTTCCGCAGAGGGGATTTACCTATACAATAATTTGGAGATTCTGCTGGGGATCTTTACCTTGTTGTTTGATTTGTGAGCTTTAGACGGAGCCTGAAGTATGGCCAGTTAGCCTTCGAAACGTTATTGCTCTGCATTAGCGAAGTAGATCAAAGCCATTGCAGTCAATCTCCAGTTTTGTTTACAAACTGAACAGCTTGGAGCTAGCTTTTGTCCTTTTGTTGTCCATTTTTTCCTTGAGTTGGATTTTTTCTCTCTTTTCGAAATTTGGGGATTAGTTCTTTGCTTTTTGGGTTTCCTGGTTTGGTCTGGGAAGTGCCTTGATTGTTTAAAGAGCGATTGCCTTGGTTTGGGAGTTTTTTGGTTGATTGTGGTCATTTTTTGGCTTCATCGCGGTTTATTATAAAACAGTCGCACTGCCATCACATAGCCCTTTCTGTGATTTCCTGATCATTGCGTTAATACACCAAACTTTCGCGACGGTTCTGAAAATCGAAGCATCGCGGTTAAGCCGTGTTCTTCCGCACTGACATCGCATTGTTGCTACGCGTAGTTTCTTATCAGTGCACTGTTGCTCTGATCCACCCGTGGTGATTCCTGTAGAATTGAATTTCTTCAATTCTACCTCCTGAGCCTGTTGGTCTTGCTATCCCCTGCCTTTTTCACTTGGTTTATGACTTTATTTTCAGTGCCTGAAGATTGAAGCACTTCTTTGCGAGTCTTGTTGAAGCGAATCTTGCTTTTTGCTTTGTGACCTAGTTTTATTGTTCCAAGTTTGTTGGATCGACTTTGCTTGGCTACTCATTTGCAAAGGTTCGTTTACGGCTTGCTATTGGTTTGATTTAACCTTCCTCTTTGTTTGCTTTTTCTTGGTTGTTTAAGTGATTGTTGTTGAATCAATCTTGACATTGTTTCGATTTCTTTTCACTACCCGGGCACGGATCACAGTTGTTTGGGGTCAACCGGTTTTTTCCACATTTGTCTATTATTATTTCTCAAAAAACTCTTTAGTGAATTTTGCCATTATTGAAAAAGAAAATCTCTTTTTCTTTGGGATAGTTAATGAAAGTTAGGACTTTTCATTTTGATTAGTGGATTAGTAATCTTAAAGAAAAGTTTAGTGATTTCCATTAGCTGCATTAGGGAAATTCTTTGTTGTTTGTGATCGTTTCGTTTGTGTGAAAGCTCTCTAAACTCTTTTGCAATTAGCATTCATCAAATGGAATGACATGTTTTGGCATATAGAGTGCATTTAGGGATTTTGAGAAATTAAATACGGTAGGACCTGAAAACTGAAACGTAACTCAAGATCAACTTTAAAATAAATCGAATGAACTTAAAAACGCATTGGAACATAATGCTCACATTCTAGAGGTCTAGGTTAGAGACGTGCTCCGGCATCGTTAAACCTAGTCAATTTTGTTCTCACATTAAGGTTGGGTGATTCCTCCTTGTGTGATTCAACTGTGGTCTAGTACGGACTTGTGCTCCCATGTACCGTCACGTATATATGGGGAGACTCCACTAGGTTATCATCCTTGATCCATAGGAAGCCGTGTCTACCGCCTTATAGCCCGTAACGCACCGAACACGGCATTCGGGAAGATTGACTTCCGTACGGAAAGTCCTTGGCTTTCATATGATCGCTAAGGTGTATATGCGGTTTTAGGGATTGTCTGGTAAACCCCTTGCCTAGTTTCTCCAGAGCAGTCACTTTTGGATCCTTTTCGGACTCCTTAAAAGAAAAGGCTCTATTGAGCATTTGTCACTTTGGGCTCATTAAATATTCGAAGGCAACTAGAGTCATCTTTTGTCCTTTTCTCGACTCTTAAAACATGAAAAGGTCAAGTTGTGTCCTACTGTTTTAAAAATTTATTCGACCACAATTACATTCACCTTGTTAGATCTTGTTTGCATTAGTTTTGAGTAGGGTCTCTTATCATTAGCTTGTCTAGGATTTTTGTTTGATCATCCTTGCAGATCCATTGATCCCGTCTCCCGTCCCAAGTGACCAAGGGTCTCCTCCTTCTGTTGCCCCTGAGACACCGGTTTGTGGTGACACTTTCCGTGTTATTCCAAGTGTCCAACCGTTGAACTCTCGTGCTCCAGAGGACGAGATTTACGACTTGTTTTGGAACCCTGTTTGGGAGGCTTCTGAAGAGGATTTTCCCTCTACTCTTGTTGGTGTTTCATCCCCGATGGCTTCTTCTGACATGGAAGACACATCTGTTGTATCGAGTGGAACACCTGTTATGTTGAGTATTGAGACTCCCATCCCGGACACATCCCCGGTTATCTCTATGCCCTACACTGTTACACCTCTCGGTATCACAGTGTCGCGCGCTATAGATCTCTAAGGGATGCTATGGCCTCTGCGAGTTTCTCTTCTATGTGGGATAATAACATTGTTCCCACTACGGGACCTTTTGTTTCCTAGGTTCACCATACCGCCGTCACATCAGTTCCAACCAATCCGACCATTTGTGTCGCATCATCGACTCCAGTTGCTAGTGCCGTTACGGTATCTTCAGTCGTAACTACTGTTGTTGGCCCATCCCGAGGCCTGGTACGTAGTGGTCAATCAGCACATGCTGCTAGAGTTGTCCATCCTGCAAGTAGTGTCCATTTCGGTAGGGGGGCATATTCTCAGTACTTGCATGCTGTCTAAAATCCAGGCGGCAAGGCCCTTATTATGATCTTGTCAATCATTGTTTGTATACCTCCTTGCCAGCTAAACTCGCTGTTGAGGGTAAACTTCAGTTGAATGTGGCTTGGGGTACCACCGGTTATGGTGGTGGCCAATTCGGTCCGGGCCAAGGGCAGCCATCCCAAGGACCATCATATCAAGGTCAGCCATCCTACACGCAGCCTAATTATGGGCAGCAGTATTATGGCCAAACCTATCCAGGGCAACCTGGAGGCCCGCAAGGACAACCCTACCAGGGACAACCTTCGGCCTCTGGTGGTCCGTCTTGTACATATCTTGGGCAACCTTCTAGAAACCCGGGACAACCTTATGCTCAACAAGGACAACCTGGACCCCAGCAGGGACACCCTTTGGGTCAACCCTATGGGAACCCGGGACAACCTTACGCGCATCAAGGACAACCCGGAAACCAGCAAGGCTACCCTTCTGGGCAAGGTGGCCAGCCTTACGCACAGCAAGGCCAGCCCACTGCTCAGCCTAGTCAGCCATCTGGTCTACACGGACAACCTTCGGTTGCGCAAGGACGACCAAACGCCCAGCAAGCTCAACCTTCTGGGCAAGTAGGTCCGTCTCAAATCCAACCAGGACAACCTTCCGGCCAGATGGCCCAACCTCAGTCTTTGCAAGGACATCTCTCTGGGGCGGCTCAACCGGGCATGCATATGGTTCCTGCTTCTCAAGCTCAACCTAGTTACCAACCCTAGAATCAAAGTGGTCTCCAGCCACAAGGTGGGTACCAATCCCAACCTTCTTATCAGATGCTGCCTGGTTCCCAGGCTCAATATGGAGCCCAACAACCGTATGGATACCAGCAACCCCAGGGGAAAAATCAATTTGCCCCGTATCAAAATTACCAACAACCGCAGGTCACCCCTTATCGAAATTATCAGCAACCTGCAGGACAGTATGGTAACCAATGGGGCATTGGGGGGCAGAACTAGTATCAACCATCCAGCTACGGATATAACCCTTACAGACAAAGTTCTTATGGACAGGTCCTTTTGGACCTGGTCCGTCCAGACAAGGTCAGTGGGGGCAACCAGCAACTGGATGGAACTCTGGCCCTACCTCATATCCACAGATGTCCTTCAACCCGTAGCTACCATTTCTAGCGACGTTGGAACTGCCCGATGTGTCGAAATTAACAAATGATCCTATTTTGCATAATCCACAATGGCCACCAGTTCCAACTAAAATACCCGGCGACTGTCCCAAATTTGACGGTAAAGCTGGAGAGGATCCTCAAGCCCATGTAATGACTTATCACCTACGGTGTTCGTCTAATTCATGGCTTGATGATTTGATTCGACTTCGCCTGTTCCAAAGGACTCTCATCGGCTCCGCTGCTAAATGGTACATTGAATTGACCCGTGCGTCTTTTCAAAATTTTAATTCATTGGCTATGGTATTCCTCACTCATTTTCAATTAACCATTCGGTACGAGACAGGGACCCACCTCCTTACGTCTCTCAAGCAGGATATGGCTACGCACATCTCTGATCATATACATGAATGGAGAAGGCATTGCCGGTTGATCAAGTTTTGGATTCCTGATCAACTCCTCACCGATTGGTTCATGACTTCCTTTGTCCCTAAGATTGCGGGGGACATTGCTATGGGAGCCTACGTGACTGAAGAGCAAGCGATCGCGCGTGCTCAGTACCTTGACTTAGTTTACTCTCAGTCAGGTACTTTGTATGAGTGTTTTCCTAATGCCCCGAGACCCGGTACATCCAAGGCTCCACCGAAGCCATATGTTGATGGAGTTATTGGCTCTGGGAATCCGTCGTCCAAAAAATCATCCTCAAACCCTGGGAAGCAAAAGTTGGATGCTTCTAACGAAAACACTTCTCAGGGTGGTTCAAATTCTGGAAGTACTTCCGAGGTTAATGCCGTCCAGTCCACCATGACAAGTAAGGCCTCGAAAGGAAAGAAAAAGGGGATAGGAAAAAATAAGTCTGAACAACCTAAACAGGATTCCTCCAAACCTCCATCCGAGGAAGGAGCTAAGCGCAAACCCAAATATCCTTGTCTCATTTGTGAGGAGGATCACTACACTAAAGAATTCCCAAGGCGGTTCGAGGTTAGTCGTTTGTTGAAAGGTGCTCCTCGGATTCCTGCGGTTCTTAAAGAACCTTTCCCCTCTCAACAAACTCAAATGGTGGCTGATCCATCTTCTTCTCCCTTTGGTTCCCAATTCTTCATGGCTGGATCCATTCCCGTTCATGTAACGACTTGAACAAAGGAGTATCCGTCGTCCGCAGGGAAGGAGCCCGAGGTTCCCTCAAGTGCTCCTTCGCCCAGCTCTGGTCTGCTCCATATCGAGAGACTAAGTACTGAGACGACCATCCGACCCCCTCCCAAAGGAGTACTCAGGAGATCATCTTACAACCCAAATGCTCGTGCTACTCAGCACTATAGCATATTTGAGGACTTAGCGCAGGCTTTGTCAGCTATGTCCACCTTAGAAGTTCTCCAGAGCTGCCCCCCTCAGAGGAAGTCCCTGCTATCGGCCATCGGTGGAATCGACCCTGCAGATTCGGATTTCATTACCTTTGATCTCGAGAGCCATGTCCTAAGGCTGCCTCATCAGATCGCTTTTCTTATATAAGTCATCATCAATTCAAAAACGATCCATCGTACAGTTATTGATGAGGGAGCGTCAACTTGCATCATGTCTATTGCTTGTTGCAAAGCGATCGGGTCTCCGACTCTGAGCCAGTCTCCTACGACATTGGAAGCTTTCGATGGGAGAGAATCTCGTCCCTATGGTATTCTTCAACGATTTCCAATTACTTTAGAAGGAAAAAGCGTTGAAGTAGAATTCGAGGTCGTTGACGCAAATCTCACTTACAACCTCCTTCTGGGCCGAAGTTGGACGTACGCCATGCGTGTCGTGGCTTCATCCCTCTTCCGTGTCATCTGTTTCCCTCACCAAGGGAAAATTGTCACGGTAGACCAGCTCTCCTTCTTCGCTTCTTCTTCTGAAGGAAATGTTCGTTTCGTCGAACATACCTCCATTACTTTTGAGAGTGTGGGAGCCGGGCTCTTCAAAGATCTTGCCCTCATGGGTGTTTTCTCCCTCCCACCTCCCAACCTCGCCTCCATCAGTATGATTTCGGTTTGTTCTGATCCCTGGGTTCTTCCCCCCATCGAGCAGATAGAATTGTGGGGCGAGGAGATGCCATTGAGCCCCGCCGAGCTCAACTACATCGAAATCGCTGTTTTATCGGCTTCTCGTGCTGAACTCGCTTCTTTAAGTGGAGCTCTTGACTCATACAACTATTCCCCCTGGCTTGGAGAATGTGCCTCCTCGGATCCATTAAAGGAAATATTTCCTTCCGACAAAGCCATCATAGAGACCATGTCTCTCGAGGAACCTCCATGGTCCCATCTTCACCACCGTTCCTCATTTCTCCCTACCCTTCGGGAAACATTAGCTTGTCTCGAGTGGTTTGCTCCGTGTCTCCCTTCACAACCTCTTCAGATGCCTATTCAGATCTATCAAGTATCGTCTAAACGGAATTTGGGGAACATTACGCAGACCCAACCTATCGACATCTCTGTCAAACCAGGGATTGTCAAGAACATCTATATAGGAGTCACTTGCACTCCTGAGGAGATTCAAATCTATATAGTGCTTTTTTGCGAGTTCCGTGACGTATTTGCATGGTATTATGAAGAAATGCCCGGCATTGATCCAAACATTGTAGTGCATGAGATACCTACGTATCCAGGAGCCAAACGTGTTCGTGAACGTTTACGCCCTGTGCACCCCCGTAAGGCCGCAACTATCAAAGCGGAAGTTGAAAAACTTCTTAAAGCTGGTTTTATTTACCCTATCCCACTCACAGATTGGATCTCAAACATTGTCCTTGTGGACAAAAAGCAGGGTACTATTCATGTATGTGTCGATTATCGCGATATTAACCGAGCCTGCCCGAAAGATAACTACCCACACCATGGAAAATTTTAGGGGCTAATGTTCGCCCAGTGGGCTAATTTTCCATGATTTTTCCAAAAAACGATTCGCCAATTTCCAATTTTTATAAAAGATGATTCGCCCAAATTTTAGAATATAAAATTATTTTACCTTAAAAATCGCCAACATTATACAGTGGCTATATGATAAATCATTATAAATTTGAATAATTTTACAAATATATCATTGAAAAATTTATAGTTTGCATATTAGGGATTAGTGAGATTCGCCAATGTTTCTAAACTTCAACAAAATTTTCCATCCTTAAAATTTTCCTTGACCCACACCTTTCATTGACCAACTCATTGATGAGTGTGCGAGGAGTGAAATATATTAGTTTATGGATGGCTTTTCTGGCTACAACCAGATTAATATCGCGCCCGCTGATCAACACAAGACGGCCTTTATCTGTCCGTGGGGCACTTTTGCTTACAAAAAGCTCCCTTTCGGTCTCAAGAATGCCAGTGCCACTTTTCAACATGCGATTTCTTATGCCTTTCACGATATCTGGCACATCGTACAGCCTTATCTGGATGACCTCCCTACTCATTCGGCAAAGCACCCAGACCACCCATCACATCTCCGCAAACTTTTTCTCCGCTGTCGACACTACAATATCCGACTTAACCCGCATAAATGTGTCTTCTACATAGAATATGGCCAAATTCTCGAGTTTATCGTCTCTCGAGAGGGCATCCATTTGGATCCCCTTAAAGTCGAAGCCATTTTGAATCTTCCTCCCCCTGCTTCTTTGAAGCAACTGCAGAGTCTGCAGGGTAAAGCTAACTTCTTACGACGATTTATCCCGAATTATGCCAAAGTGGCAAAGTGTTTCATGTGGTTACTCAAGCGTGACACCCTATTTCGATGGGATGCCATAGCTGAGGAGTCTTTTGAACATCTTAAAATTGTTCTAGTTTCCGCCCCTTTGTTGCGGCCCCCGAATTATCATCGCGATTATACGTTGTATTTAGCCGCTACTGATACCACCATCGGTATGGTTCTGGTTCAGTCTGACGACGATGGCATCGAACATGTTATTTACTACCTTAGCCGCAACTTGTTAGATACAGAAACTCGATATGCTTATGTCGAGAAGTTGGCCCTCGCCGCTGTTTGTGTTGTTCAACGATTCTGTCACTACATCTTGTTGCGTACTACGATAGTGATCTCCGATTGCAACCCCATGACCTATATTCTGTCACGCCAGTTGCTGGGGGGCAAATACTCGAAGTGGATAGTCATCCTCAAAGAGTTTGACTTGGAATTTACTACTGCCAAGTCTAAAAGATCACTTGTCTTCGTCGAGCTGTTGTGTTCTTTGCTTTCCCCTGCTGCCTCCTCTCAGTTAGAGGATTCCATTCTAGACGAAACTCTCTTCCTCATCAGCACCCTTGATCCTTGGTACGGGGATATTATTGTCTATCTGCAGACATCCTCCTTCCATCCTAAAACCTCTAAGGATGCTCGTTGATGGATCCGACATCAAGCCCAACCATATCGCATCGTTGGGGACACCCTGTACCATCTCGGTGTTGATTCTGTTCTTTGCCGATGCTTGACTTTTGAAGAAGCTGAGAGATCTCTGAATGACTGCCACTCTAGTGCTTGTGGTGGTCACATGTCTGGATATGCCACCGCACAGAAAATCCTCCGTGTTGGCTATTTCTGGCCCTTCATTTTCAAGGATTGCATTCTTGTTTTCCATTCATCTCATGAGTGCCAGATTTACCAACGGAAGATGCGTGCACTGCCTGCTCCGCTCCACCCCGTTGTAACCGTCGGCCCCTTTGCCAAATGGGGCATCAATTATGTGACCTATAACCCTCCCTCGGCCAGGGGGGCATGGGTACATCATCATTTCTATTGATTATTTCACAAAATGGGCCAAGGTGATGCCTACATTGTCAGAAGACGATCACACCGTGACGTAGTTCTTGTTCAATCATGTTATTTCGCGGTTCGGAGTTCCCCAAGCCATCATCACTGATCACGGAAAACATTTTCATAATCACATGATGACCGAGTTAACAACCCAGTTAGGCCTTAGGCATGATAGTTCGACCCTGTACTATCCTCAGGCAAACGGTCAAGTGGAAGTCGTGAACAAGGTTTTGGTCACGATGCTTCAAAGAACTGTTGGCATGCATAAGTCCAATTGGCATCTGATGTTGTTCTCCGCTTTGTGGGCCTACCGTACCTCCGTGAAGGATGCCACTAGTTTCACTCCTTTTCAGTTAGTTTACGGACTGGAGGCGACCCTTCCTATTGAGTGTGAGATTCCTTCATTGAAGATAGCCATCGAGTTACTCCCTGATACTACTCCGGTAGAAGAGCACCTTATTTACATAGAACGGCGGGATGAGACCCATCATCTAGCCTCCTTAGCTATTGAAGCTCAGAAGAAGCGAATGAAAACTCACTTCGATAACACTATTAACCCCCGCTCTTTCATCGAGGGAGACGTAGTACTGCTCTATGATCAAGCTAACGATAAGCTGGGGGCAAGAAAACTCGAGCCTATGTGGCATGGGCCCTATATTGTGAAAAGTGTTTTACAAAAAGGTGCCTATGAGCTTATAGATTATGAAGGTAATCCCCTGGATAGGCCCCGAAATGGGCTTTATCTCAAAAAATATTATGCATGAGTCCAGGCACTCTCTCTTTTTGTACATACATATGCTTTCAGAAGTGTTTTGTGTGTGCATGTTTGTTTAGTTTTTATTTTGGTATGTCGGCATGATTGTCGCTTATTGTGTCTTTTGCTTCTTGAACAGATGTCTGGATCACCTTACGTTGGTTTCGCTGATGGTGCTTCCCGCAGTACTCGCAACTTGTCATCTGCGGCATGGGTGATCTATGATCCTCATGGTGAGTTAGTAGATATTCAAGGGGTTTGTCTGGGTTGCACGACAAACAATGTTGCTGAATATAGTGTTGTGATTGAATTAGTAGTTGAGTCGATTAACCTCGGCATTCGCACATTGGTTGTAAACTTGGATTCTCAACTTGTAGTCCACCAACTCAACGGACGTTATTCCGTCAGAGATCATTCGATCTTAAGGTTGTATTTACGTGTTAAGTTATTAGAAAGGGATTTTGATTTCATTACTTATCGACATATTCCAAGACGACTTAATACGCTAACTGATGCATTAGCTAATTATGTATTGGACAGGCATCTGCATAATATGTGAATCAACATAATACAAGAAGCATAAAATACAAATAGACATAAAACATATATATATATATATATATATATATATATATATCGTGTGGCGCACTGAAGCGCTCAAAAATAAGTGTACATATCTAGATAAGGCCTGTGTTCTCTGTACATCTGAGACACATGTCTCTCAAAAAATCATCAGTAGGGAATAAGGCCTAGATATCTACTATGGTGGGTTGTGCTCCCTATAGGTCATAGCCACTCGTGCCACCTGCCTCAAAAGGCGGTGCATCGTAGGTTCTACCCCCACTGTATGGATCTGAGACGCTATGGGGACCTCCTCTATCCCCTGGTAGTTTGGTATCCCTATCAGCAAGCCCTCGAGGTTCCGCATCACGGTCTCCATCGTATCATCTCCCGGAGGAGCCACAGCTAGAGCTTTAATGCCTTGTGCATCCCTCCGTGCCTCCGGGGCCAAGCCAAGGGGTCTCGCCGGTCCCACATCTTAATACCATAGTGTTTGTCATTAAGACATGTACATGAAAAAATCAAAACCATCATAAAAATAAAAAAATCAAAAAATGAGATCAAGTGTCTTACCACCGTCATCCCACTGCTCTCCAGCAGGCAATGGCATGTCTGGATCTCCACGGAAGTCTATCCCGACATATGGCCAGTCCTCCACAAAAATAGTCTGCCTCTCCAACCACTCTCGGAAGTATACTCCCCATGCCACTGGTCGACCGCCACCTCCTCGTGGTATGACTTGGCCCCATCGTGTGGCCCTCATCTCTCGAGGGCCCCTAGGTGGGTCCAAGACCATATCCTGTAGCTGCAATGCCGGTACCCGCTCCAGCATGAGCGGAAGTAAGATCGACCCATAACCGAACTGCTTCGACTCACCTCGACGGCAGTTGGTCAGTTGTCTCTTCATACTTGTTGTTACTGTTGCTGCCCAGTTGAATATGGTAGGATTCAAGCATTCGAGATCCAATCGGAGATGGGTCTTCGAGGCCTCGTGATTGGCCAAGGAGCCCGCTGCCCGAGTCACCATGAAGAGTATAGTTCGAAGGACGATGTCCTCCACCGTAGGAATTTGTACCTTCCCACTCCATGCCTTGTGTGCTCGTGGACACACCTGAGCCATCAGCATGTCTAGAGTATCACCGTCGGGTCGCTACCCCTCCAGAATAGGCATCTCACCTCGACGTGAAAACCTGGTCAAGAAATAGATATCAGTGTGATCGAACTCGATATCGTGGCCTCAAATCAAAAATTTCCCATCAGTGGGATTCCATGCCCTGATTAAGAACTCTAGAAGGTCAGGTTGTGCTCGCAGGCACGGGGTTAGGAAGAATTTGAGCAACCCGCATACCCGCATTGCATTTCGGCACCCAGCATCGGAAAAATCCGCTATATCCTCGTTATCATGAGTGCATTATTGCCAAATGAACGCCATTATACCCTGCATAGTTAAAAAATTTCATTAGGGCCCTGTTCATAAAATTTCACACGTCCATTTGTTAAAACAAATTGTTGCGCGGCATCAACGCGACTGTTTTTAAAACAGTCACGCTGATAATGGCGCCCTGTGGTAATTTTTACCGGGTCAGCGTGGAAGCACATCACTCTTCCCCACTGATCCGGGAGTGGTCAGTGGAAATATTTCTCGATCACTGCAGACCCGATAGGGAAATCCGCGCTGACCGAGAGCGGAATGGACTTCAAAAAATCCACCCAAACCACCACTTCCCACCGTTAGAATGCAGTAAAAAGACTTCAAAATGGAGCGTAAGGGGAGATGAACCTACCTGGTATAGCCTGCAGGACCTTCGATGCATGTACGGGGTGGAATTTGGCTTGCCAACCTCACAGCTCCAAAGCTCCAAATGGTAACAATGGTAAAAAAAATTGATTTACCCTCCTATTTATGGTAAATTTTAAAAAATTGAATATTATTTTTTATCCATATGGGTTTTTTATGGTGGTTTTTTACCATATGCTTGGTTCCAATATAGTTTTACGATGTTTTTATGCATGCTGTCTATATTATTTCGAACAGGTTTACACGTGCGGTATTCCTTGTGCAGGTTCTCATGCTGGTGGAATTACGACAGTTCTATGCACACGGTTCTGAAACGTTGGCTTTAAGCTCTTTTTTGACGTGAAATAAGAAAAGATAGTCGAGTCTCCCTCTCCACTCGTCAAAATAAACGAGAGGCGATCGCCTTTAAAGCTCTTTTTTCGACCGTTTAAATTTAAAAAGATCGCTGGATTTTTGTCGTTTCGAATTCGTTAATGGTCACGAAACGACGTGGTTTTGATCGCTCTTTTACTTTTTCGGGTCAAAGTCACTACTTACGAAAAGTACTCCTCGGTCGTAATGGCCAGGTGGTTCTTTTGAGCACAGTTTTATACTTTTCGGGCTCGAGAGACACAAACTTACGAAAAAGGACACCCCCGGAGTTTCCTTTTCGCTGTCTTTTCAAACTCTCTAAATATGAAAAGACACCGATTTTTTCCTTTGTCAGGCTCGTTAAAACTTTAATGACATCAGGTTTCGTCGTGATGATGCATCTCAAGCATATGCTATCCCCGTCAAGCTTGCCATCCAAAAATAATCAGGGTACTCGCCAGAAATGGTGGGGGAATAAAGGAACCGTAATCATCGTCGTGTCGGCAGTATGTCGCTCTTGAACATGGCACTTGTCTGCTTTTCGTGTCTGGGTGGGGACATCTCATCTTGTTTCACACTTGCCTCTGTGGGTTTGGGTTATCTTGTTTGACCATTCATCTACTCATCGTCTTGTCGCTATGACCCCTGATCATTTGACATCAAATACTGCCAAATCTGCTGTTGTTCCGCCGATATGTTCAAGAGAAGTTGACCTCTGCAGAATACTCAACCTCCCTCTGATATCTCACACAAAACATTTTGTCCTGCTCTGTCTCGTGTCGATAATGTGGGAAACATTATGGCCCACCTTCGATCAAGATCACTTCCTGTCGACTTCAGCTCATTATCCAGGAAGATGATCTAGAGACTCCCTTCAGGTGCCTTAGAGCTTGCATGCCTCAATGGCAGGTTCTTCGTGTTCGACGCGAGGTTTTCATCATTGGCCTCCGATCGAATGATTGTACGGGTGTTCGAAACCGTCTCACTGATTCACATGTCGTGGATTGTACCTATAGTACCTTGAGGACCATTGTAATTATTGGTGGTACCTCTTGCGTCTGTTAACAATTTTCATCATTGACTGGTAATCAGAAGATGTTCTCGCATGTTCGACTTCGACTCCCATATTCACATGCTTGAACTTGTACTTTGTTCGGGTCGAGTTGGAGCGCAAGACCCCGGATTTTGTATATTGAGATCCAGGCTGCATTTTGTGGATTATTGTAATCACTACATGACTCATTCATTGGATGGTTGCGACCATGCCTGAGTCCATTCCTTGATCCTCATCGAATGGCTGCGTCCATACCTGGGATCCAGATTTTTATGTACTCTGTTATGGATGGCTATGCCCATACCATGTACATCATGTATTTGAGCTATCAGTTGTACTACGTGCAGGTTCTTCTTGGTGGTGTTCCTGTTCGGCCAGTTTCGTAAAGCATTTCACCCCACCCACTCTCTCGAGCTTCATGCTTTAGGGGGCATCTGTTACACAGTAATTTGTCACTGTCTCCCTATCAGTCTTCATACTATGTCATGGGACCAAATTAATCATGCTCATGCTCTCTGATGTGGCCAAATAACCCACTTTTCCAAAGTTTCCTCTATCATCGTGTCTGTTGTAAAAATAAATGCGTTGATGAGCGCTCCTAAATAGACTCAATGCGCTGTCAGCGCGGAAGCACACGACTTTCCCGCGCTGGTCGAATTTCATGTGACAGCGCGCTGTTCCTTATATCTGATCACGCTGATATGTCTTTCCTTATTATTCAGCAGCGATGGCAGCGCTCCAGTGCAGTTATGCACCCGCGATGATCCGGTTTGGGCGAGTTTTTTCTAACAGTCGGCTTTCCAGATGACTCCAGACCTGGTTGTTGGGCTGTAAATGTCGCCCTCCCTTCTCTGGTATGTATGTTTCATCATTTAAGCCACCTTCCTTGGAGATAAGCTCATCCTCACACCATTCATGGGGGACTCTTCTCCTATTTAAGCCTCCACCATTGTCATGAGCTGCTAGTTTGGAATTGATTGTGTTTAGAGCATTACTGATAGTGTGTAAGCTTGATAGGCAGCTGGTGTGATAAGTGTGGGATTGCTATAGTGCTTAAGGATGGTTGTGAAGTGTCTCCATCTTGTGTAAACTTGTGTGAGAGATAGAGTTGTCTTGGGATATCTACTTTCAAGGGTGAATGCTTGAAGGACTTGCTGGCTGGACCCAACCAAAGGAGGATTTGACGTCAAAACTTGGTTGTATTCTCTTTTGTTTTATCAATAATAATAGACGACTATCATTATGGTTCCACTCATGTGTCTTTATCATGATGTTTTAGTTGTATCTTTTCTGACCGGTACATAGTTTCATTTCCCAGATTTTATGATTGTATTTGTCTTGTCCTTTTCTTGTGCAGGTGTATGTTCACGGAGATCATGAGGATTGCGACCAGCTGAAGTGAAAGAACGGAAGCGACAACCCTTCTACGAATATAAGCGTTGGATTTGAGGTAGGCTCTCATCTTGACCTTTATTTTGCAATTAGGAAACTGTTTGTTAGCATGGTTTGATTGTTGCTAGACCTCAGTTAGGCTAGTGGGATCGCCTTTGTCTGTAGAGGGGATTTACCTATACAACAAGGAGTAAAGTCATCCATATAGATTTCCACCGAATCGTGACCAGTTCAGAAAATATGCTCAATACTACTCTCTGGAACGTGGTAGGAGCGTTGCATAACCCAAAGGGAAGGACCCGGTAGGCAAAGGTACCCCATGGACAAGTGAAGGTGGTCTTATCTTGGTCTTTCGGGCTGATTTGGATTTGATTATACCCGCTGAACCCATCCAGGAAAGAGAAGAACTTCTTTCCTACCAGTCCATCCAACACTTGATCTATGAAAGGCAAAAGGAAATGGTCCTTCTTGGTGGCTTTGTTAAGTTCTCGGTAATCTACACAGATTCTCCACTTCCCGTTTTTCTTAGGCACAAGCACTAGAGGTGAGACCCACTCACTGTCAGAGATGGGGTAGATGAATCATGCATCCAACAATTTTTGAAATTCTTCTTTGACGATGTCTTTAAGGGGTGGATTCATTCTCCTCTGAGGCTGCTTGGCTAGTTTACAATCCTCTTTAATGTAAATGTGAAGGGTACAGACCGAAGGGTGGACTCCTTTCATCTCCTTATAGCTCCAAGCGAAAGCATCCAAATGAGTGTTCAATAAGCTACACAGCTCCTTCTCTCGGGAGGGAGATGGGGAGGAGTTGATCTTTAAGGTTCTTTCAAGGCCAAATTCCACGCTCTTAACTCTAGGAGAGGTCAGATCAGTCACACAGAGGTCCATTAAAGCACCGTCTTGTGTATCTTCCACCAACTCCTCTAATGACAGTGCACCGGGAGGTGGATTTTGAATCAAATTCTAAATCAAGTCATCCTCAGTTTGAGGGCCTCCCCTGGTGGCTTCTACTGTGCACAAAGGTGCAGAGTAGACCTCATCTTCATCTCCCTCTTCCAACCAGAGTGGTAAGTCATGTTCTAGTAGAGGTTGGGCAGGAGGATAGAGGACTAGCTGTTTGGACATAGGCCCATTCTTGATGGTCATGCTTCCAGCTCGACAACTAATGTAAGCATCCGTAGTAGCTAACCAAGGCCTTCCCAAAATGAGGGGGTATCCAGTGAGTTTTTCCTTTGGCTGAAGGACCAAGAAGTCTGCAGGGTACTCCCAAGAGTCAACAAAGACTAGGACATCTTCCACAATCCCTTCGGGAGTCACGGTGGAGCGGTCTACTAACTGCAGTACTGTCGAGGTCTTTCTTAAGGAACTCTGAAGGTTGAGTTTAAGAATAGTGTCCCTGGTCATCACATTAATGGAAACCCCTAGATCAATCAAGGTGTGGGGGATTATGGTGCCATTGATGTGGACATCAACTACAAGACTCCCAGGGTCCAAATATTTTGGACAGATTACTTGCCCCAACATTAGATCGAACAGTTGTCCTATGACATTGATAGTCTGGGCATCTCTCTTGCGCCTGCCTGGGTGCCTGAAACACTTCTCCTTGATCAATTTTTTGTATATTGGTACATCTATTATGGCCTGGAGAAGTGGTATTTTCACACACAACTGCTTAATTTCTCCTAGGAGTTCAGTCTCCTATGGGTTTGGTTGCGTGGTTACTATTAGTCGCTCAGGAAAGGGTGGAATGGCTTTGGGTTCAATTTCCTATTTCTCTTCCTCATCCTCTGGGGGAGAAAGTTAGCAGTCTGGAAGGACCTTCCCAGATCACAGGTTGATCTCCTAGATCTCCACAGCGTAGGTAGGGCATGTTGTCTCCCCAGTGTTTACCTTTTGGGCCTGTCTGTGGTTGGGGTTCGGGTTCGGTTGAGTAGGCATGTGGGGTTGTCTTGGAGGAGCAGGAGGTAATGGTTGTGGTTGAGCAGGTGGTGGAGGTAGAATGTTAGGAAGAGAGTTGTATTGGGGCCTCCACCCCTGCTGAGGTGCATTCCACTGAGGCTATGGTTGGACATGTGAGGGAAACGAATGAGAAGTAGGTTGAGTATGGTATTGAGATTGATAAGACCACGGAAGAGGTGCGGACCAGGAAGGATGAGTAGGGGCCCCCAAGAAGGTATATGAGTGGATTGGTTGGGGCTATAATAAGCTTAGGATCTCCCTTGCATCCCCTTCTGGTAAGGTCTGGGCCCATGCAGCCTCCTTTGGTTGAGGAAATAACGAGGTTCAGTGGTTGCCTCAGTCCCCTAGTACATGGATTTAAATCAGGGTAAGGTTGGGCATTGGTTTTTGGGGTGGTCTTCTTCACAAACGAAACATACCTCTACTAAGTGCAGTGGACACTTGTTCTTAGGGTGCTTCCTCGTACATCTGGGATAGAAAATGGCCAAAGCCCTCTCAGCTTCCTCTTTCTTTTGTTGGATTCAGAAGGTATCAAGTTGCATGGAAATGGTCTGTCTCATCTCACTTTTGAGGTCTTCCATCTGATTAGCAAACTCATGCCTGGAGAAGGTGGTACTAGCTGAAAGTGGATTCCCCCTACCTCTTTTCTGGGCTGCCCTAGAATGGTTTCTAAACACAGTTTTTATGTCCTCATAAGGTAGTTGGTAGATGTCTCCTCTAGCTAGCAAATGAAGGGTATCTAGAAGGTCTTCAGGGACTCCTTGGAGTAGAACCAACTTCAGAGATTCGGGGTCAAGTGTGCACCTGGCCCGTTTATAACTAAGTTGGAACCTTTCCTTGTATTCTTCTAAAGACTCATCATTTCCCATGGTCATCCGAAAGATCTCTCCATTTGTTTCCTTTAACCTACAGTAGTCCCGATATTTGTTGTTAAAGGCTTGCTGCATCTAAGCCCAAGTGGTGATACTATTTCTAGGTAACCCCATGAACCAGCGTAGTGCTGCATCCTTGAGGGTAGAAGGAAAGAGTTTCAACTTTTGCTCATCCTCGACATAGTCATAAGTTCGACAAAGGATAGCAAACTCAAACAGGAAGGTATCAGGGTCTTCAGTGGTCAATCCATGGAAGTGAGGTAAGGCTGAGGAACTTATGTTTTTAATTTTCATGTCCCCGTTGGTCTTTCAGATGGAAAAGGCACCTTCTATTCTTTCCTCATCTCCTATACCATTTCTGTGTTCAGCCATGGTCTCAAGAGGGATGTTCTCTTGCTCTTCTTCTCTTATAGGATCTTCGTATATCTCTAGAGGTTCACCTATAGGTTCTTCTGGATCATGGCCACCAAAGAAGAGAGAAGGGTGACTCAGTGATGTGGTGGGGGTGTTGGGTAAGAATTTTTCAGTGTTGTCTTTGTTCCTACGAGGCACGAAATGAAAGATTTTTGGTTTCTTTTGTTTTTTTTTGCTTGTACCTGCAAAACTGAAATAGATTGGATTGCAACTAACTAAAATCTATCTTGCTGAAATGAAAATGCGGAATTGAAATGAAATCAGGAAAGGACTAATCTATTTTGCTAAAATGAAATTGCAGGAATGAGATGCTAGGCTACGCTTGCAGAATTTAAATTGCGGAATTGAAATGCTAATCTATGCTTGCAGAATTGAAATGCTACTTTACGCTTGCAAAATTGAAATGCTAATCTACATTTGCAAAATTGAAATGCTAATCTACGCCTGCAGAATTGAAATGCTAATCTAGGAAAGCAGGAAATGTCTAGTCTACTTTTGCTGAAATAAAATTGCAGAATGGAAATGAAATAAACTACTTAGCATAATGTTGTAGTAGAAAATAGAAGAAAAGCAACAATCACAAATACTCTTACGCTTCCCCGAAAACGACACCAAAAAGAATGGTGGGCTCCAGTATTGCAGCAATAGTGTTGCAACTCCTGGGACTCCCTTCTTTACTTTTATCAACCCGGTAGTTCATAACAAACTTGGGAGTGACAGTGTTGTATGCACAAGTACTAGCTCTTGCCGTAGCTGTCACTTGGTCAGCTGGCACAAGTCCACTAGGAGCTTAAGCCAACTTCTATGATCTCTGAAAAGAATCTTTTTAACTGGTGGATGGAAGCTAACACAAAGGAAGCTAATCTACTTGCGGAAAGAAACTGAAAAGCTGAAAGAAAATGCAAACCCTAGCAAACCCTAATTTTACCAGCTAGCCCTACTGATGCAAGAAAGAGGATGCAAGCTACTGGAAGAGATTCCATTGAATTCTAGGAAGGTAAAATGCATGTGTCTAAGCTACTTCTATAGTAAAATCTGAAGAAAACATCTTTTTGTATTTTTGAATAAGTTGTCAGAATTATCATGCATGTGCTTTTCACTATTTTTGACTATGCAGAGGTGGATTGGCGAGAGGAAATGCTTGTATGAGGTCGGGAAGGTTCGTAGAGGGCCTAAGGGGTCCCTAGCATCCTTCCAAAGATTTTCACAGAGTTTGGCTATCAAGAAACCACTTTCATGAACTTCTACAGGATGTTCTGGAATTTCTACAAGATGTTCTGTAATTTTCTACAGGATGTTCGAAAAGGGAATTTTGGAGGATTGGTGGAGGAAGAAAGGTGAAGGAATGGGTATGGAGGTGAGATAAGGGTGTGAGGAGGTCCAGGACTTGGTGGCTGGAGCTGAGGAGTGGCGAGGATGGTTGGATTTGTTCAAGGAGGGGTAGAGCAATGTTGCACAAAAATATGGGAATTTAGGGCAAAGCGAGCGAATGTGGCAAACGTAAGGCAAGAATCTGGGTTGGAGGATGGAGCAGGTGGGATTGATGGAGTACGAGCAGATGGAGAAGTATTACAGGTGCTCTGCAAGTTATTTTTCAAACTGAACAAACAAAGACTTGGAAAATCAAGGACCTAGCTACTTTAACCTAATCTGACCTAGATAACAGCAAAGAAAATGAACATAAGTCTATTTGCATCAAAATCATGTGAAGTAACTATGCAACTAAGCAATTATTAACCTAATCATGCAACCACAACTAATATCAACTTCGGAAAATGAGAATCTAACACTAATAATTGCATGGTGAAGCAAAGACAATGTTTTTGGTGGCAGCAAGGTCACCTTGGTCCCAGCTCATGATCCCACTGAGGGAGAGGTGAGATGTGAGGTGCTTGATAGCCTTTTTCTGAAGATATACCCTATTATTAACCTATCAAATCAATCTAAACATAAAAAGCCTTCTTAATCATCAACTATGATCTAGGTAACCAAGCAAGATTCTAATCTACTTAACAGAAATTATTTTGCAAAGACATAAAAAAACACAAATAACAGTAAACGAAGGAAGCCTTGGCACTTGGGTTGGGCCCAACCCCAACAGCTACAGGCTCCTAAGAAAAAATCAGAACTGATGCCAAATAGAGCTGCTTTCCATTACTCAAAAATAACCATGTCACAAGGAAGTTATACAACAGTAGCTACAAAATGAGCTGAGAAAATAACAACACTATAGTGCAAAATACAACAGTTCAAAAAGTAACCTACAAAGGCTATAAGACTTCTTATTTATGCACTATGAGGGTCTCCAACAACCCTCCTTAACTTAACGGGCTCAGCTGCTCAAACTGCCAGTGGTCAGCCACTTTACACAAGACTGCTCGGCTGCCCTTGGGAATCCTTTTCGGTGGTTTGCTAAACTCCGAGCTGAGGGTGGAGATTTCGATGAAGGGGCCATTTAATACAAGGGAAACCCTTCCTACAAATCCTCACTCTTGTTCCTTCATGCTTGGCTATCATTTGGCTCATAATTGCTTGGCCTTGGTCCAAAGTTTTTCCAAAAATCTGCATTAACAACGTGTTAGCCTTCTTGGTCAAGTGACTATCCTCATTCGTTCAACTAACATAAATATACTCAAAAAATATGCATAAACTATGAAAAATGGTGGATTTATGAAGAACAGTTAGGAAAAATGAGCCCAATAAGTTACCCAATTCCGGGGCTCATCAAAAATCAAGATCACCCAACAATACAATGTCTCTTCTCACAGATAAACCAACAGCACTTCCTTACAAATTACAAAATTCCAGCCCTAGATCTCTCAGATGAGGGATCCATTTATAGATGTCTTATAAGGGTGTGAGCCAGCTTTGGGTTTTTGATTAGTGTCATTCCACTGATAGTTCTTGGTCCCACTTGGAGATTTCATTGATCTCTTACTCATCCCTGGGCGAATTCAGGGAGGCAAGTGTCACAGGAGAAGTTTTTGGAAGATTCCATGATCATCCACTTACCAAACTCTCTCTACCATTTGTCTATTATCACTCATCACACCCCATAGAAGGCCATTTCAGTATGCATCGCACCTAGCTAGTGTGGTAGCCAGTATGCATCGCACCTTGACCATGGAGCAGTCAGTATGGTCTAGTTTTGGCCAGTTCTGAGTAGTTTTTCAAGTGGAACTTCGGGAAAATGATGTAATCAATTAACCATGATCCTTTAGGGTATGAAACAACACTTTTAGGGACTAAAGATCCCTTCGTTTATCGACATATGAGTTTGGGGTTGCAATGCCCAAATATGTCTATAACAGCTGCCCCCTAAAGCATGAGGTCGTAAATCTTCTGATGTCAGGTGAAATGCTTTATCATGAGGATCCGAGGTATTCAAACTGGAAGGTGACCTATATAATATACAATACAATACATCATCATCATATTATTTTCATGATCTAGCTGAGGCGGGCATTCCCATGCTCAGCTTCATAAATTCATTTTCATGTACATAGGATAGAGTGATTCTTCATATGAAGAGTCATCTTCTTTTTCTTAGACGACTATTTGTGTAGATTCTATGCACATTTTATGTCTTTATGTTCCTGAATATATCATAGCCCGGATGGATGAAACTAGATCTAGGGTCTTCAAACTCTTTCAATCTTTGCCCGGTTGTACAAGTCGATCCATGTGAAAAGATGTTCTAAAGTCGAACATGGAAAGACATCGCCTTATTACCATCCAATAATGTAAGTTGTTAACAGACGTGAGAGGAATCACCGATAATGATAATGACCCTCAAGGTACTATAGTACAATTCACGTGGTGTGAATATATGAGCTGATATCGAACACCACGTAAAATCTTTCGGTCGAAGGTCATTGATGTAAACCTGTAGCCGGAAGTGAGAAACTTACCATTAAGGCATGCAAGCTTCAAAGTACTAAAAGGGTTGTTTCTAAGTCAACTTCTTGGATAATGAGTTGATGTCGACAAGAAGTGACCTATCGTAGGAGGGCCTTGATGTATCCCACATCTATGATGCGAAATGGAGCAAATGATCTTTCTAGAGGTTAAAACGATCTGATGATATAAGATCTAGGAATAGCAGTCATGAAAAATGAAGGGTGGAGGTATTGCAGTGGATGAGGCATTTGCTGGATGGTGAATTCTTTGAATGACTTCCCTTGAACATGTTGGCGACACTGATATGGACTGGTAGCGTTAACCCCATGGATGGTACGGAGGACCAATGGTGATAGTGAACGGAAAAACCCAACCCAACTCAATCATGGTGATGGAGTGAAAGTGTCATGTTTAAGAGCAGCCTACTACCAATAAAATTATTCAAGTTTTCTTCCCTTTTTCCCCAGTCATTACTGGCCAGTACCTCTTTATTTTTGTCAATATTGAGGAGGATAACATATGCTTGGTCTATAATTTTCCCTTTGGGCAAACCTGTCGCTCTGTTTTTAGCGAGCGTAGCGTCAGTGAGACTCGTTCTTGTCTGGCTGGACAAGTTTGTCACTATTGTTTTAACGAGTTTAATGAAAAATATAACTCGGTCCTTTTCATGTTTAGAGAGTTTGAAAAGGGACAAAAAGGAGACTCCAACATTCCTTTTTCATATCATAATCCCTTAAGTCCAAAAAAGTATAAAATAATGTGAAAGGGATGATTTTTCGATTGCTTTAATGAGCCGAAAAGACAAGCACTCGATATTTTTGTTTGATAATCCCTCAAGTCCAAAAAGATTAAAATATATGGGAGGGATGACGTTCCCTTTACTTTAATGAGCTGGAAAGGCCAATGGCTCGACAATATTTTTATATTTAACGAGTCTAAAAATAGCTTAAAAGGGACTCATTTTTGAGGAACAAGTGATATGTTCAGATAGCAACTGGTTCCAGGTAAGTTTGGAACTTCTCAAAACATGGCAGTGTGAAGAGGGTGGAAATCAGAATCACTCATCGCAGTTGTTCCTCAGAAGGGTAAACAATCAAGTGGAAATGTATTGTCGGCCAAATGAATGGAGGTGACGGTAGGAACACAATCAAGGTTCAAAAGGGCTAATAGCAAGGCGATCACAAAGGTTATTTAACAAAGGTGGTTTCATTTTTTTAATGAGCTTGAACCAGGAGAAACTATGCTCAGTGGCAAGTTTATTTTTTAACGAGCTTGAACATTGTGGGAACATTGCTCTTACCACTCTTTTGAAGATGTTTCTTTGTAGATTTATTTTTTAATGAGCTTGAACACTACTATAACATGTGCTCATTTCCTTTTTATGTAGGTTAGAAACGACCAAGCTACAAGGTTAAAGGGTTGAGAACCTACAAACTAAAAAAAATCAAAGGTCATTTTTCACTTACATATAAAGCTTTGCATGCCCTGAGGTGTTTCAGAAAAGGAGAGTTTCCAGGTTACCAAATGGAAGTCCCTATGGTTAGGTAGGATTGTTTTTGTCGGCAGAGAAAAACTCTTCCTTGGCTTTTTCCATCAAAATAGATGAAGGTGAATGGTGTGAGCTTCCAATCACATAACATACAAGGGAATACATGTTTCATATCGATCACATATCCAACAAGGAAATTATTTTTCAATCCAATCATATAACCTTTCAAGAAAGTCTCTCTTTTACTCTCGGTTTGCCTGCTGAAGCAAACCAGGGTGCATGCCCCCTAAACTTCATTACATTCTCCGAACTACTCATAGTAATTAGGTGGATGGAATGAAGGTTGAAGAGACATTGTTGACGTGAAAAGACCATTTAGGGATGATGGTTGATTCATATTTGTGTTTGAACCGAGAAATGAAAGTTGGTCGACAAGCTATACCAGTTGGACTTCATGTGGAAAACACATCACTCGAAAGAATGTGGAAACAATAGCTTCCATGCTATATATATAGTCATGTCCAAGGATTATATTGTAATCTAGAGGCCCTTGAACTACCATCATGTTCAAATGAATGGTTTTCTTTCTCAAAGTTATCGATAACTTTGGAAGGATCCCTAACGATCGATTGGTTCCTTTGTTGAAGCATGACAAATTTTGTTTTTCAGGAAAAAGCAATGGCGAACCAAGTGCTTTCCAGGTAGTTGAGGAAAGGATACTCACTGAAGCCTCTTCGTCTATGATAGTGCCAGACACGATCATTTTGTAAACTTGTACTATGATTCGGAATGGTACATTAGATGGAATGTTGGGTCATTCTAGTTGATTCCAATCAAAGAAAACAACTAGACTGCTCGAAGGAGGTACTGGATAAATGGCCGGATAAATATCATGAATTAGGGTGGTTTCTTCTTGTTGTAAATGAATGGATGGATTTCCCCCAAGTTCATTAGACTCTGTATCGACAAAAAGAATTTGAACGGTGTCGTTCTCATTCTCTTTGAAAATTGTATCATCCGAATGTGGGCCTTCTAAAGGCAAGACTGGGTCGACTGCCATCTCGACCATTTGACTTTGGTCTGGTGTGGACTCAGAAGGTTCACTTTCAATGATAGGTGATTCAATCGATAATTGAGTTATGTCAATCAGGTTTTGAACTAGTGAAGGACTTGGCAAGAGTTTCCTGTATCCAGGTGGAAATTCGCTGCGGTGAAGTAGGAAGGTTATCCAAAATGCTTTTGGCTTCATCCGAAAAAGGACAATGGGGAAGATTATGATTACCTTCACATAACCCACAAGGAAATTTGACATGTCCATTAACTTTGTCTTCACTAGCTGATGGTATGCTGTCAACATGACTGCTAGAGGTTGATGATACCGAATGGTGCAAATGGGGAGACCATTCTCTTAAGATCTATAGAATGCAAGGGAAATCTTGATGGTAATGGTTTCCCTTGCAAATTATGCATCGAAATTTTGGTTTGGAAATTTTAGTGTGTGGATGGCTTCTTCTTCTTCTCCTTCCCTTTCTTTTTCTTCTTAGTTACTTGGTTTTTAGTGTCACTAGTTTCACCAAGCGAAGGGGAAGAAGGGGAAGGAGAAACAAATGAATTATAAGGTGAAGGGTTAACTTCGGTATCATCTGGTTTCTTATTAGATTATTGAGGAATTATGGTGTTTTGAATGATAGAGGTCGAGAAAAGCCATACCGACAGGCCAAATATGATTCCTGGAAGGGACAATGTAGCCATATATGGAGAACCAATATCACCCCAAGAGGAGAAAGGACTAGGATTCCCTCCAAGAGGGATTCCTTGATTGGTGGACTCCATTATCTCAACCTCAGATCAACGAAGGAACATGGATGTTATTCCGATTTAAATAAATTTTAAGACAATTTGACGCAACTTTTCTTTTTCAATTTTTAAGAGTCAAGAAAAGGCTAAAGGTGACTCTAGTTTTCTTCAATTTTTAATGAGCCTGAAGTGACAAGTGCTCAAATGGACCTTTTCTTTTAAGTAGTCGAAAAGGAATGAAAGTGACTACTCTGGAAATCTAGACAGAGGGATTACCAAACCAATCGCAAAACTGCAAAATACACTTTGGTGATAAATGATATAGAAATTACCAAGGACTTATGTACAGCAGTCAATCTTCCCGAATATTGTGTTCAGTGCATTACGATCGATAGGGCGGCAGACACAACTTCCTAAGGATAAAGGATATCAACCTATTCTGGTCTCCCAATATATACTCGACGGTACGAGGAGCACAAGTCTGTACTAGCACTTGTCGTATCAAAGAGGAGGAATCACCCAACCTTTAATGAAAATGATAGTTACCAGGTTTTACGATGCCGGAACACATCTCTAGCCTAGACTTCTAGATGTGTTGCATTAGGTTCCAAAGCGTTTTTATGTTCATTGAGATTTATTTTAGAGTTGATGTTGCTTAGAATTTTGTCTTTCAAGGTTCACCATGTGATGTAGATGTAAAATTCCTAAATATGCAATCTAAAATGATAAACAGTCGTTTATTTTCTTTTAGTAATGAAAATCCTAGCCACAAAGGAAAGAAGATTATGATTTTTCTTTCAACAGAGAGCATAGAGCACACACCAAATTCACTTTCCTAAATCATATTCCACATGTAGTCAAAATGAAAATGCACATGTATGTATTAGTTTTTCGCTTCCTTAATGTGTGATTGTCAAAAAGGAAGGCTAAGTACAGATCTGAACTATTTTCTTTTAAAGCGACATTTTTAACAATTTCTTTTCAAAACGAAAGGAAGACGAAGACGAAACTTTTCAATTTTGAATTGAAAACTCTTTTCGACACTTCAAATACTAATAACTCAAATCAAGTACAATGAAAAAAGTACAATCAACTATCTAGAAGAGGAAGACTTTACGACACTCTTCTTTTGATTCAAAATGACAATTACAACACTTGCATCAAAAACCGACAGTTCGATTAAGCTACTTTCGACAAAGGAAGACTATAAATGATTCAGAAATACACAAAAACATTTACAATTCCTAACTATTGGAGGCTGAAATATGTGAAGGAAGAAGGCTTCAACAAGAATATATTGATCACAAACATCAAAAATATTGAATAAAGCTAAAAACAAGGAGAAAAAAAACAAATTTCAAAGACAGAAACAGTATCACTCAATCATCGCATCTGCAACACAAGGAAATAGGGATGCCAACACATGGGAGGTGCAATGCATACAGGCTACCTAGTTACAGACAATGCCATGGACCAGGGAGCGAAACTGATCTTGGTTTTTGCTCAAACTTTGCAGCTAAGTTCAGTGATTTAGGCTGAGTTATGATGGACAGTAGAAACAAAGTATAGGGGTATGATCTTATGAGGTTATTGAGCTACCACAAGGGCACTTAGAATGCTTGTAAGTCAAATGTTCAATTCATAAACCAACCCGAAGATTGACTGAAGCAGCATTCATCTACTTCGCAATTGCATAGCAAAGGCGTTTTGAAGGCTAGTTGGCTAACTTCAGGCTCTGTCTGTAGTTTATAAAGAAAACAATAAACAAAAAAAACAAACTATTCAATCCCCAGGGGAGTTGCCATTTTGTTTCCAGGAAAACTAGTGTCAATTCAAACTGCTAGTCCCACTAAGATGGGTAGCTATCTTAGAAAGAAACAATCAAAGCAATTCGAGATTTCCTTTAGGTGTGATAGATAAGAGGGAAGACAAGATGACCAACCTGGATCTTTCACTTTGATCCTTGCTTTATTTCTCTTTCCCTTGATACAATTTGCCACTCTTCTCCTACTTGTCCTACTTCAAAGAGTACCTATAGAGTCAAAGTAATAGAAAACCATCAAAGCATCTCTATCTAAAACATCAGAAACAATGCAGAATCAGAAACAAATTGACCATACAATTGCATTCATAAACAATAAGATTCACAAATATATGATTATATGGAGGAAAACTCAGAGAAACTTTATTAATAGTAGAAGAGAGGATTGCAATCCAGCTGTCTGATCCAGCATCATCCTCCCATCATAGAAGCCCTCTTCACCTCATGAAAAGTAAGATCACCCAACAATACAATGTCTCTTCTCATAGATAAACCAACAAAACTTCCTTACAAATTACAAAATTCTAGCCCTCGATCTCTCAGATGAGGGATCCATTTATAGATGTCTTGCAAGGGTGTGAGTCAAATTTGGGTTTTTTATTAGTTTCATTCCACTAATATTTCTTGGTTCTACTTAGATATTTCATTAATCTCTTACTCATCCCTGGACGAATTCAGAGAGGCAAGTGTCATAGGAGAAGTTTCTGGAAGATTCCATGATCATCCACTTAGCAAACTATCTCTGCCATTTGTCTATTCTCACTCATCGCACCCCATAGAAGGCCATTTCAGTATGCATCACACCTAGCTAGTGTGGTAGCCAGTATGCATCACACCTTGACCATGGAGCAATTAGTATGGTCTAGTTTTGGCCAATTTTGAGTAGTGTTTCAGGTGGAACTTTTGGGAAATGATGTAATCAATTGACCATGATCCTTTAGGGTATGAAATAACACTTTTAGGGACTAAAGAGCCCTTGGTTTATGGACATATGAGTTTGGGGTTGCAATGCCCAAATATGTCTATAACACTTTGTGATCAAATTGTTTCTATTTTGATTGACCTTGGATCTAGTTATATTTATGTTAACCCAAACTTGGTGGATAAGTGCGGTTTGAATAAATAAATGCATGAAGAGTCTTGGTTAGTGAAGTTGGCTACATGTACAATGAAGAGATTCCATCATTGTGTAAGAGCTTGTGCATTTGAGTTGAATGGTATTCCTACAACATTGAGTTTGAACGTATTGACATAAAGATCATATAGTATGGTTTTGGGTATGGATTGGTTGTATCTACACAGGACTAAGGTAGACTATTATGACAAAGCCATTAAGATTTTGGATGGAAATGGGAAAAGAGGACTTGTAGGGCAATAATAAGGAAAAATCAGTTAGAATGGTTATATATATGCAGGAAAAGTATAGTCACAAAAAAGGGTGTGTATTATTTGCAGTGCATAATTCTAGTGATAAGGGT
>APFE031748677.1:6733-23032 GCA_000404065.3 Pinus taeda
CCCAAAGCATGGGAAGAACACAAATAATAAGATCTACTCAAAAGAGTAGTCCACTGATACCATGCACGTGCATCTAGCCATCCAAGAGAAAGGTGAACCCTCGATCTCGCTGGTGCCTCGCTCGCTTGAGATAGAAGTTGACCGTGGTAGCTTTTCTGTGTTGATGTGTAGTAGGTGGATCTTCTCTTCTCCCTATCTATCTTGTGGGGGTTGTTGTCCTTGTAACTAACTGGTTGCCATCTTGATGGTTGTCTTGCGGGGTGATGTGGGTGATGATATGTTGAAGTTTTAACCCACGGTGTCTTCTTCTTTAATTCACCCTGCTGAGGTGCCTGTGTGGTGTCTTCTTTTCATATGACTTCAAACGACTTTGAGATCCTCTCTGATGTATCAGCACTGTAACATTTCCTGCTTCAGGCCTCTGTTTGTGTCTGATTGTCGACCATCAACTGCTCATCATCTGATACGTCAGACCCTGGAACATCTTCTGCTTCAGCCTCCTTGGACTCTATCTGTTTATTAGTGGAAATATCCTGTAATGTAATTTTCCTCTTTTTATACCAGAGCTTCAGGAATTTCTTCTGTACATTAATATTGATAGTACCTACCGATTCCATCCAAGGGTATCCAAAAACAACATCTATGTTATCCATATCTGAAGCATAAAAATCACCATGAAACACATACTTATCCATAGAAAGTTTCAAATCCTTGTAAATTTGAACATCCTTATCATCAACCTGTGTATTTTCAATATGTTTTGCTAGGACTTGCAATTTTTTTGCCAAGTTGATATTTATGAGATTTTGCTTGCAACTCGGATTGATAGACACAATGATTTTCTCCTTCTGAATCAATCCATGAACCTGCAATACAGAGATACTAGCAAAAAATAACCCTTTTGGTTCCTTGGTTTCCTTGTTTCCTGTAAAAATAAAGTCTTTTCAAGGCTGTGTGTCTGCCTGTGTGAGCTTATCCACAAAAATTTTACGGTCAAATTGGTCCATAAGAGCTTTTTTGAAGGCGTGTCCCAAGTCAAGAACCTTTCATAGCCACGTTGATTCCCTATGTACCATTGTCGTATTTCATAGTCCAAGTAATTGCTCCCCATCTTAAGCTGATTGTAATCATCATAGATGTGATCCAATTCGAAATATTTTTCCATTGTTGCTAGCCATTTGGCTGGATGAGAGCCATCAAATCTATACAAGGCCTTCAATTTTTGATCTAGGTACCCCATCACAAATAAAATTGGCGAAAATTTGAAATTGTCACAGTTTCGTCAATATTGCTCAGAATCCTTATTATGACCTGTTTTTGGAAATGTAACAATCATTCTGCATCTGCCCATGTGATAGAAACCCTGATCCGGGCACTAGAATTCCAGATCTGCGCTGCTACTCTCCCGCCGTCACCCAAAATTTTTGAAAAAAGCGCTGATTTTAAATCAGCGATATCTCCCTCATCCGGACTCCGATTCGACTGATTTTTTTTTTTGAAATTGGATATTTTTCCACAAAGATTCCAGATCTGCAATTAGATCTTGCAGATCTTGCACCAGGACGTCTAGATCTGCGCCGCAAACGCGCTGCCCGGAAAAATTAGCTGCAACCCCATTGATTTTTAGATCAGCGATATCTCCTTCATCCAGACTCCGATTCGACCGATTTTTTTTTTTAAATCGGCTATTTTTTCACAAGGAATACAGATTTGCAATCATATTTTTCAGATCTTGAACCAAAACGTACAGATCTGATCTGCAAACTCGCCGCCCTTGAAATCCTGCAAAAAGTAAAAAAAAAAAAAATTCCACTTTTGTGCCCAAGAAAGTGCTCTGATACCACTTGTTGTGGATCTAAACCGGAAATATTATGATAACAGAAATAACCCAAGAATAACAAGATAGAAATAGATAGAAATGCTTCTTTATTATCAGAACCCTTAAGGTAAGGCAACACCATACATTCACTCCTTAAGGAAGGAGAATACTCCACAAGCCATATGCTTGTTCATACAAGAATACTTCTCTTCATGTCCCTCCATGTGGAGTCTCTAGCCTCTATATAGGCCTCATACATACAATACCATGCATCATTACCATGGTTTCCTCGTACAATCAACTAATACCATGGGCCCATTACATTATTATTAACTACTTGTGGTCCCTTACATGACATAGGTTAACCACCTTATTTATTACTATGGCCCCTCCCATTATTACATTATTACCTTGGGTACCTCCCTCGGTACCCCATATTACCCCCCCTAGGTATATAACACAAGGTTGCAGCAGGCCTAAATGAAGGGGCCAAGGGGTTAAATGAGGCAGCGGAGGGCTTAGGGAAGGGAGGCCGGGGAATAGCAAGGGCTGGAAACCCACGTCAAGGGCCATAGAGGCAGGTCGAGGCCCTTAAGGGGCTAGACAGCTTCCCTAAAAGGGAGTCGCAGGCTTAAAGGGGCCACAAATAGGTGACGTTGGGGCTGAGGATGGCCAACGCTAGGCCTAGGAGGCCTGACAATTTGCAAATCCTTGTCCAAAATTGAATTTGCTATTTGCAATCACTGCAAAAATTTTCAGTTGTTGGCCTTACAAAAATTATAGAGGATAGATCTTACCCTCGAGGGACTAAATCTAGCTCTAATCCAACAAATTTTCTTTGATCTCACCTACACAAATAAATTTACACGTGCCCAAAACCCCAATATATACAAAAAAAAATCAAAAACCCCAAAACCTCAAACCCCAATTGCAAAACAAGGGTTAGAAAATAAAATTTATTTACAAAAAAAATATTATACAAAATCTATTTACAATACAATGGTTGAAAGATAAATTTTTTATAGACTTTGATAACGGATAGATGTATTTCGAAAGATAAATGTTAAACCATAGCCTTAGCGAAGTTAGAAAATCACATAAAACATTCAGAATCCAAACATGCTCAGTTTGTGTCCATAGTTCTTGAACTTGGAGTCCAAGAGTCGAAGAACCTGCAAACTCTATATATTTTCTCAAGAAGAAACCATTAGAACATACAATGAATCGAATCACCTAAGATAAGCCCAAAACTTACCAATAAAATGTTCCTATCATCTACAAATGAAATAAAGATTTAATTAATATTTGAAGCACAATATAGGAATGCACATACCTAGCACGTACCACAAATCAGTGAGACAAAAACACCATGAAATGCACCCAAAAGTCTTTTATTATGATGATCAAAATGTTCCCAACAGAACAATGGCTTTACACCAATTTTTACAAAGTTACATCAAATCAGAAGTCAAGATCAAGATAAAAATAAAAGCAAAATGCCTTTTATTTATAGAGAAGTTCTTCCAAGTGGAAAATAATGGCTAGTTGGCTTGATCCCTGTCAAAATAATCTCGACCGTCGATAAATTTTTGATGATCTTTTAATCTCTTCCGTCGAATATATTTTTTTTGAGGAATTTTTGAATTTCTCATTAAAACTATTTTTTATTAACTCAAAAATAATTATTTTGAGCTAATTTCCTCAAAAATTTGACTTTTACTTAACCACCAAGGTCCAAGGGTCCAATTTTTCTTGAAATATCCAATATTCCCTTGATGGGGGGCCTAAAAATTAATCTCTTTTAGACCCACGAGTTTTTCCACTTGGAGAATTTAATTTTCGTAACATTTTTATTTTTTACTCAAATTAATTAATTTTTTGGACTTAGGATTTAATTTTAAATTTGCCAAAAAAAAAAAAAATAATAATAATTAATTGACACTTGAGGGGATTAACTATTTTTCCACCCTCAAATATTTTAGTCATGGCGTATAAGTATGAGGGACCATGCATTAAAATATTTTTTACATAAGATTTTACAATTCAACCCTCAAAGGGGGAATACCTGTTCGTTATAGACCCTCAAAATACATACCCAATTCTGCAACACATGATCTAGTAGACCAAGTGATTTGTAATATCATTATTTAGCTAATTCGCTTAAATTATTTGCAAAAGATTCAACTAAAACACTAGGACTCACCTAAGACTTTGACAATAAATTCCACCCTAGCTTTGGGGTCAGGTTGGAGGGAAAAACTTTGCCGATCATCTGTGTTTAGAAACACAGATAAATCAGTGAAACGAAAAACCTCCTAGGATGAAATTCGTCGCCAAAATAATAGGTTTACCCAGGTTGTTACATAAATACACGGTCTTACTAGCATCATTTACATTACAAACTTGCATAATGGCTCTATAATGACATAAGAATTGTTGCCTAATGATTTTGAACTTTGAAAATTTTCCTTCAAGCTTCTAGATCCTGCTTCCTTGGAATGTTGAAAAAATGGGTGCAACAAGTTGTATCCATGTTCCCATGCTTCACCTTGGTGGTTATCCCCTGCCCCTAGTCCAGTGTGACCTTACCTGAGGCCTTTCTTTCCACTGCCCAAGAGGGGCACAAACATGAGGCACTAATTGATGTTTTGTGTCCATGGTAATCCATAATTGACAATTTCCATGATGTATCCACATCCCATATTCGGGTTGATTGCCATTTGTAATTTTGTCACTAATGTTGGTTCCCTGTTTTCCTCATTATTGAGTAGGGCCCTAGAAACTTATCAAGGGGATGATGCAACAAAAATAAAAGAAAAAGCATGGGCCATAATGGTAAATACAAAAACACGGCTAGGATGTAATAAAGTATGTGGACAAGAGCCTAGCCTAAACTCTATCCCCCTCATCAGCCCTCACCCAGTTCATAGCTAATGCATGAGCAATGATAATAAAAGGAACTTTGAATATACCAACCTCGATGAATAGAAAAATGCTTCATCTTTAAAGGGCCAGTGATACAAAAATAAAGCTTGTGACTCAGCTCGTGCAAAAAGAAGGAACATATGACAGGTGGTAAAACTAGGCCAAGGAAAGGTTAACTCAAGTCCCACGATTGCTTCCTCTTCACATTATATTAATATAACACTCAAGGATGATAGAATTTCATAGTTGGTACAAAGATTGTGGCATCCTCCATGAAGTAAATCCTCATCATATCACTAACCACTTGCACTTGTTGATTGATAGGTCGGCCTAAGAATTGTGTTGATGATTGTAGCAACAGACGGATACTTTTGCATTGATTGTGTCAAGCATGCAAGAGTCGTCCAAAGTCTCTGTAGCATACTTGCTCACTTTATTAAGTTGTTTTTGTAATTTACCTAATATAGCTTAGGAAAAGTGCATAATTATTTATGTTGGATATTGAGCTAAAGAAACTAATGAAAAGTAAATTATTTACTTTAGTAAATTCGTTTAATCTCACCCACTGACCTCAAGCAGGTTAGGATTTAATCTTAGCCATCCATCAGTTTGGAGATTACGGTTGGGCATTTAGCTCAATGAGAAATTATAAAAGCAAGGCTAGGAGAGGAGAAAAACACAACAAGAATGAGTGTGATACTCACAACTAAAGAGAAAATAAGTGTTGCAACAGTGATAGGAAATTCCCGAAGGAAGATCAAGTGATGGCTAGGACCAGAATGATTTTCTAAGCACCAGAAATTGATGAAGGTCGCAAGTGTGAGTGAATTTGGTTGCAGAGAAACCGTGTGTGAAGAGAATAGTGTACGGGTCGAGCGTGTGGAGGGTTCATGTGAGACAAGCCGCACATATGAGGGTTTCAAGAGCTGCAAAGGCCACATCAGTAGAGGAAAATTCAACTAGGTGTAGACAAGGGTTTTCATGGGCAAATTTGCCAAGTTCTAATTTTGTTGTAAAAAATCTGTCTTTTCTCTATGGGCCATTTTCCCAGTAATGTTAGTTTTTGTAGCATTGAATGGTGCTCTAGCCTTGAAACTTCATGGAGAGGCTAAAACACATGAGTCCTCCAAAACCTAAAAATCATTTCTGGAAATTCCACCTAGAGATAGCTCAATTAAATTAACTGACCATCATTTAAGTTTTTCCCAAGTCTAGCTTAGGAAAACTCGTTAATTAATCGTAATTAATTGATAAAAGTGAGAATTCTCTAGAAACTCACACGAATCGACTTGGAGATGATCTCAACCATCGATTAAGTTTTAATCTTGGTCATTGGAGTCACAACTGGAGATTATAAGAAGAGGTCGATGGGTAGATTGAGAAACACACAACAGAGAGCCAACAATTCAAATTCCTTGGGCAGTTCCATCAAGTCAATAGTAGAGTTCCAGCCAGAGAGAGGATGCAAGGCTAGAGGGGCAGAGACAGTGATCTAGAGGAAGTTTACCAGTTCTAGAGAGACATAGAGAGAAGGCCGAATTATTTTCTCCAAGAGGCAGTGCAGGGCCTGTTACCACTCAAACTAGCAAGGGGCATGAAAGGGACTTCGAAAGGTACAACTGCTAGATCAAGGGCAACAATGGAGGCTCAGGCCACTATCACCTCAGCTAAGACTCCCTACTCTTTATGGACTTTCACCGATGGGAGGAGACTTGGTATATAGAAAGCCACTTGTGAAGAATGAATCAACCAATGGATATGAAGTGACCTTAATGATCCTTTTCCTAGAAAGGGGTTAAGGATGGAGCCTACTTGCTCTTCAAGCAAGGTACAAAGATTTCTTGGATAAGGTGGTGAGAATTTGAAGATTAGGTTAGAGGAATATGCCTTGTAAGGGAGTTTCCCAATCCTAAAATCCTTATTGAACTTGACTTCCCAATTGGTTCTTGAAGAATTGACCTTTCAAAGGTATGGGACCACACGAGACCAAGTGGACCCAACCTAGGTTAAGGAGAGAGAATCTAGCAACCAATGATGTTCTCAACCCACACAAGAAAGGGGAAAGGATCAAAGCAATAATTTCCAATCGAAAGTGTCCAATTGATCCTAATGAGGTGCTAGCCTAGGGAATACTAGGGCAAAGTTTGATCTCAGAGCTAGGGCTTGGGTTATCTCACAACTCCACGGTCGAAATGGCTTCAAATTTGGAAGAGGCCTTGGGGACGCAACAACGCAGTAGAGGCTACGAGATCGAACTTTTTCCTTGGCTATTTTGTCGGGAATGTGATGCCCTAGGTGACCCAACTTGGCTAGACCTAGAAGAAAAAGGGAAAGGTGGAGAAAAATGTTCTTTTAGTGATCACCTATTGGTGGACCAGTGCCTTGGGGAGAATTAAGTCTAGGAGAATGATGCGAAAGGAACTCGTATTCTGGTCAAGGAGGCCTTAAGGACTAATTCGCTTGGCCTTTAGTGCAAGAAGCAGTGACCTCAAAGCATTTATACTTCGCTTGACAAAAAGAGATGGCTTATCAAGATAAATTCACTGGTGGAATTATCTCTATGAGATTTCATTCATACACATGGCCCAAACATTGAGAGATGCTATATAGAAACAATAATTCCACAATTTTGCAATTATGCAATGCAACAATTAGCCCTAGTTTAGCGAAAATCACATTCAATGCATATGAAAAAAGTAAAACAAGAATAGCATTAAATGTGTGTACTTACAAGTAATAGAACATATCAAACCATCAACAATTTGACAATAAAGAAGCTCCAAGATAAAATATTCCAATCCAAACATCAAAATTCATCCATGTTCCAATTCATCATCCCAGAAAAAGTGTGAAATTCTCTAAAAAGAAGAATGATCCAATCCAAAGTGATGATACAAATGAATTCACGTCTCTTATTTATACACTCATTAGGAATTCGAATTACCTAATTTCGGCCTACATTAGCCCATCAACTAAAATAATGTGCAAATAACTATCTAATGGTGACAAGCCCACCATACTAGCTCACAAATAAAATAATAAGCCTCCCAAGAAGTCGAATGATCAATAATGCATGTCGTCGGGTTCTCTTAGAGGCCTGATGAAGTCCATAAGTGCCAAAATGATGAGTTGGACTTCCAAACGTAATGGACAAGTGGTTGCTCCTTTGTTCTTCACATAATAAACATGTGGTGCTCCCAATGGTTGTGAGGGCACATAAGTGACCTCATGGGTCTCCAAGTAAGTCGAAGATGTTTGTAGACCATCTATAAGGGCTCGATGATGGTGTAGGTGATGCTTCATCATCCTATACGTCTTGGGTCAACTGCCAAGTGCATGGTACATGTATGGGGTTGGTTGGGCAAAGGTGAACCAGGTGCATCCTCCTCATCCAATAGGTGAATCTCGAGCAATCTCTGAACATCTCTAGGGATCCATGGAGTGTTGTCTACTGTTGTGGAGGCCCATGGTTCTCAACACACACCCTACATGTGTCAATGTATCCCTCTGGAGGGTTAGGACCGTGTATAAGGAGACCAAACCCAAGATGGAAACCACTTGCAATCCTACATAAGATCTAATGCATCCCCTAGTCTTCCAATACAACAAGTCATCAAGAAAATTGAATAAAAGATCTTACAAACCATGGACCACAAGTGGGCACTTCATAATGGCCTGCCCTTCGATAATGGGCTTTAGCATGTGCTACTGTCTCCCAACTCCAAATGGGGTTAACCAAGTATCCCATTATGTGGTTTCTACTTTTAAAGGGGATAATATGTCCAAGGTACATCCTTTAAAAGGAGGTGGCATGTGATGAAGAGTTGAATGGAATAGGGAATAAGAAGGGGCAACCATGGGCGACATGTTGGGGTACAAGGGTAGCTAGTGAAAGGGAAGCCCACACTTGGGTATATAATGTATATGAGGGAGCAATCGTGGTACATGAGGTGCCCGGCCTTGATTTTTCACCCTTTTTTATATGCCTTTTGCCTTTTTATAATTTTGCTTCAATTAACTGCTCGAGGCTCAAGGGGTAAGAGCATGATGTGTGAGATATAGTAACAGATATCCCCTTTTCAGGTAGGGTAGTTCATTGCCCACTAGGGGTTGGAACAATCATGGGTTCTTATATGATGAAAGGGACTCATAGAACTTGTAGGAACCAGGGTGATGGCCATGATGATGGGCTAGAGCTCATGTATTGGTTTTTTCCCACGTGCTAAATGTGTTTGTCCCGATCATCCTTTACATTTTGTGGTACATTTTCCTGTTGAATGTGGCTAATTGTGCTTTTACTTTTCTTTTTAGCTACATCAACATCCGGGGCATCATTACAGGCCTGACCCAAGGTGTGGGCAAGGGGAAGGGGAGAGCTAGCCCTATGTGGACCCAGTGGAGGAATGTGGACCTAGGTGGGAGAAATGATGAATAGGGTAATAATGAGCGGAAAGGAGGTAATATATGTGGATGAGGGAACGGTACCATGCAACCAAATTCAGGGTTTTTTGTGAAATACCATCCCTAAAGCTAAATGGTCAGTAAAAGAGACCCCACGAAACTAGAATCCAAGGTTAATATCCTAAAAAGGGGTCTAGGAGACAAGAGCACAGACCTAGCCCATTCTTTCCGTCGAAACCCCCCATTAATTCATGGTAAGCACACTATAATACTCAATCACTAAATGACAAGGCATACCTTTAGGTTCGAGAGGCCCACCTTCAAACATACGATCATGACGGATGAGTGAGGGACCACATGGCTGGCTCAAGTGGCAGAGAAGTGGCACAATGAGCTAGTTGGTGGTTGCAAGGGGTTGTTAGTTGTCGCTTGATGATCATCTTGGAGAAAAAAAATCTCCTAGGGATATCACCCACAAAATGGTGGGTAACAAGGCCTACACAGCGCCTCAAAGAGGCAAATCGATTTCGCTGGACTAGAGGTCGTTTCAAGTTCCAAAGGCCGGGAAGATTTTACAATAGGCAGGGGAGACACTTCCTCAGTCAGCAGCAACCAGGACAGCTTGAGTAGCAGTTATTCCTGGTTGAGAGTGTGACAGACTGCGCAGAAGCAACGTAGAGCCTATGTAGAGGGTTTAAACAACTTGCTTGGGTTTGTCAGTTTGAACCGAGATTGCTTGGAGAAGAGGGTAAATTCCCTCAGTTGATTTTGCTATATTTCTCTTAGATTAGATAGTCAGTTGCACATCCATATTAATCGTACTCAGAATTCACTGTTGCATAATAATAAAACCCACAGTTGTTGCGCCAGTTTTCCCACATTGGGTTTTTCCAAGGACATTTGTCCAAAAGTAATTGTCAATTTTTTGAGTGTGTGCTAGCATTTCCCAGTTCTTATTTTTGCTTCCGCAGTGTTTTTATTTGGTGAAAAAATTGCAGTGTGAATAATTCATTATTTTGTCATAAACAAAATAAAATGCATACTTAATTTTTCAGTTAAAAGAATTATTTCCAATTGTTGCATTTCAAGAGAATTTTCACACGGTATCAGAGCATATTTGACAGACAGGAGGTTCAGGGTCGGAAGAGTAAAATTTCGCTATTCTGAAGGAGCAGTGGGCTGAAATTTTCAGGGGCTAGGCAATGCCTAACCAGGTAGTGTGAAATGCTAAACAGGGTTCGTTTTTCCAAAGGCAGTAGGCTGGAAAATTCAATTTGTGTGGAATAGTGATTAGGGCAAAGGGAGCAACAATTCATATTTTCACAAAACAAATTTTCTTGTTTGGGTACAGACAGTTTGCTAGAGCAGATTCAGTGTCGGGTGGATGAGAAATAGCACACAAATTTATACTCAAGATGTCTTCCGTAAATTCTCCAGAGTTCTCGAGTATGGCCATGGACAAATTTGATATTCATAGAGCTTCAGAATTGTCTTCCAGATTAGAGGACAAATTTGCTTGCTTAAATAGCTCGGCTTCATAGGGTGTCTGGTACATCGACAATGGAGCGTCAACTCACATGACAGGGATCAGAGAATATTTCTCTAGCTACAATGAAAAGCAGATGGACTTCCAGATTACGATGGGAAACAGGACCAAGTGCACTCCAGTGGGGAGAGGTACCATCGATTTTCAAAGGGATTCAAGAGAAAGTACCAGTGCTATAAAAGCACTACATGTTCCTGGATTGGGTATGAACCTAATTTCAATATCTCGGCTAGAGGATAAGGGATATGATGTCCACTTTGTAAGGAAGAAGGTGTTTGTTAAACACCCAAGCTGGAAAAGGGTTGAACAGACTGGAGTTCGAAGCAACAGGTTGTATAGGTTGTAGGTCGATTCTCCAATGGCACTAATAGGCAATGACAGTAACAGGGGAAACGACCTGAATGAGCTATGGCATAGGAGAATGAGACATTTACACCATGGAACACTTAGAATGCTCAAGGAGATAGTGAATGGGACATTTACACCATGGAACACTTAGAATGCTCAAGCAGATAGTGAATGGGACATTTACACCATGGAACACTTAGAATGCTCAAGGAGACAGAATGGGCTAGCGGAACGAAAGAACAAATCCATAGTTGGGGTTGTAAAGGCGATGTTATATGACCAGCATTTGCCCAAGTTTCTACGGACATAGGCATGTGTCACAACAGTGTATATTTGTTAAGTCCCTATACTACTAGTGTAACCCCTTATTGTTATTGTTGTGCCCATGTAGTCCTCATATTGTTATTATTGTGTCCCATAGAAACCCACTATTGTTGTTGTCGTGCCCTTACATTATTATTGTTATGTAGGCTCTGATTATATTGTGACCCCTTAGACTCCTATATATAGAAAGGAGGTCTTAGCATTTGTATCATCCAAGAATTGTTCATTTATGCAATGTAAAGTAGGTTTCCCCCTCAAAGAGGATAATTTTTAAGTCGTTGATCTATCTAATTGTGAGTTGCTTGCATAACATTTGGTATCGGAGATATGGATTCTAGGGTGTTGCTACTGCAAATAAGTCATCATGGAATTTCTGCTATAATTTTTTTCTACAAAGGTTCAAAAGATGATATTATTACCACGAGCAGCCGAAATCCTGATGAACTTCGTGTAAAAATTTCAGATCTTGGTTTGCTATATTTTCTGAGATATGGTCCACAAAAGTTAGGGATTTTGCATGCTCCAGAATTTCGTCTCAAATAGGCGACCTTAGGAAAATCGTCAAATCTTCCTCAACAAGTATCGGATCTGAATTTCGTAAGAAGTGGTCGAAAGTGTGTGAACTGTAGTATCTTATGTATCATTTTCAGGGTCAAAGGTCAAAACAATGACACGTGGCACTCCGTACAACTTCGCTCTACTGAAGCAATCCATACTCAAGTCATTGTGGGAGATTGGACATAACTTTACCTTGACGAATCCAAATTTGGTCTAACTTGTTGATGCAAGAGCATTCAACCCAAGAGAAAATCATTGTATTTTAGTAGACATAAGGGCTCATGTGTTTTAGGGAAGTTAGTTTCCTAAGTCTCAAATTAATGTATTATTTAGACTTTTAAGTGATTAGAATAGGAATTAATTAAATGTGTGAGGATGTTTGTAAATGCTCTCGAATAAAGGAGAACATGAGTGGTTAATAACGACAACAGAATTAGAAGTCAACTATAACTCTTAAAAGTAGTTTCATGATTCGAGGAACTAGAGAGAGTTCTTAGGAATTAAATGAAGTTAGAAGTGGACATAAAGGATTTAGGAGTCAGTTCAGTAGATTTAGAATTGGAACCAAAATTAGTTCAAAAGAGCCTTTCTGGTATAAATGTAAGCCTACAAGGATAGTGAAAGGGAGAGGCCACTGATACTGAAGATCAGGCCTGTGAGACACAGAGACTCTCGAATGTAATCATTTGTTTGTACTTATATATACAGGGGTTATTCCTAACTGTGTTAGTGTGTGGAATGAGTATTTAATGAATGAATTACATGTAAGTTGTGAATTCGTAGGTTCTGTAACAGAAGGTTGCAGGCAAAGTTCTGTAGATATGCAGAGGAATCATCACGGGTCTTAGAATCCAATTGAAGAAACAGAGTGAAGCTCTAGAGAGAAGTAGCGAAGTGAGAATTCACAGAGGAGATAAGCTCAAAGAAGTTGAGCAGTGGAAGCGGAAGAATGAAACGCTTTGAAGAAACTTGAACCACAGAGGACACGTTGAAGAAACAGCGAAAACTATAAAGGAAGGGACGAAGGAAGAAGCGAGTCGTCGAAGCATAAGTACCGTTGTATCTTATAGATCAACGACGCAAGTGACAAGGAACGAGAACCATCGATCTTATAGATCGACGGTCATCGAATGCTGAAGGAGCGCGAAGGATAATCGGCAAAGAGTAGTTTGCAAATGCAGGAAAGTGGAATTCGAGCAGAAGAAAGACCGCAAGCGGTATTCTTCCGTTTGACTCTGATTCCATTCACAACGCGACACGTAGCAGAGAAGTGGAGAGGGGAAACTGCTTTATCGGGCGGTTAACCCTCGTGCCTGTTGACTATCCGAATTCATGGTAGACCATTGGATCTACTAAGTGTAGATCAACAACGGAGGATTGTCGGCAACTTTGCATCAGGAAAGGATATCGACTGTTGGATCGAGAACCGATCAACGATCGCGATCTAATCACAATCGCATTAGACAGAGGTCAAAGGTTGGTGGACTGTGAAATGTCGATGCGCCGATAGCGATAAAGCGTTGATCAGTGATAGGAGGTGGTCGGAGATCAGCGGAGTGCTAAAGGAAAGGTCTGAAAGAGCGGACCGGACGGAGTTATAGTGGCAGTGTTTAATAATTTGAGATCTGGAATATGTTCGCATATCAGAAGCAGGAGGAGGTGTGTATTAATGTGACCCGCAGAGGAGCCGATACCCGATTACGATAAAGGTGGAACCTCGAAAGACATGCAGAGGCCTTATCAGGCGAAAAGGTAAATTATTGCGTGTTTGTGGGTTATTTTCTTTGTAAAAGTTTTATAAAGGAAAATAGCACCGACGAATGGTTTATGTATTAATTTATATGTAAATCCAACATTATCAAGGGAGATAAGGATTTCATGCAATAAATATATATAACCAATGTTTAAAGAGGGAAGGCTATATATATGTGGTTAAAGGGTTAACGAAGGTTGTATAAGGGTTAAGGAAGGTTATGAGGAGTTTTAAAGACCTGATAGGAGGGATTTGATGAAGGCTTTAATAAAGTCATAATTGAAGGCTTGAGGGTTGATTAATAAGGCCTTAACCATATTTAAATGAAGATTTGACTCCTTTGAGAGTTAAATACATGGGACAAATGTGTTTATGCATTTTACATGCATACTATGGGTGTAAGCGGGGTAATCTTGGTGTCATTTGGTATCAGAGCCGAATAAAGAAGATCTGTGTGAACATTTCTTTGAAAGAGTTGAGAACGGAGCTCTGTGTTAAGGTGTTTATGCAGGCAAGAGGAAGGATCAAATTCTAATCTGACAGACAGTAAGCACACAGAGGGGATGTGTAGCAGAACTTGTAGATGCAAGAGACAGAGGACAATCCATTCAAGGTACAGGTGGAATGGTGAAACAAAATGCTGAGATCTTGAAGGTGAGGTGTTATGTTCTGTTTTGATTTGAGAATGTGTTTATACATTGATATGCAGGTGACAGCATAAAAAGGTGTTAAGGTTGCAGCAATCTAGAGCAAGGAGTGCTCAATTGGTTCCAAAAGAAAAAACCAGAGAGATGCTAACAGACTGAGCTCAAAGGGGAGAAGCTTAGTAAGGCATATGTAACAAGAAGGAGACTTGTTACTGCAAAGGTATTGTTGCAACTCACAAAGGTAATTCCACAAAGGATGTGGGTAGAATTACTAAGGTAATGAAGGATGCTGGTAAGACTTTCTAAGTGAAAGAAGCGGTGGTCAGAACCAAGTATTTCATTGTGATTGAAATACAAGAGGACAGTTGTGTTCTTGAGAAGTGCAGATGAGTTGAAGCCTAGAGGGAGCAGAGAGAAATGCTCAAAGGAGGTTCCAGAGATAGAGAACCAAGGGCTTGCCAAAAGACCAAGTACAGAGGAAAGCTTGGTGAGGTAAGTTGCAACAAGGAGGACTTGTTATTGCAGAGGCTTTAATGCAGCTCATAGTAAGTGAGCGAGGAGCTCATGAAGATAGAGAAGAAGAAGATGGCTACTGATAGTCACAGTAGAGGTTCTGAGGAAGACCACAGCAGAAGAAAGATGAAGAAAGATGATGCCAAGGCAAATGGCAAGAGGATGAGTCAAGAGAAAATTGCCAAAGAGATTGTAAATGTTGACACCTAATCCGAAACGGATGGGTGAACTGGACAGTCATCAAGAAGATGAACTGATCCGTCATGTTTATGTATATAAATGTGTGTTAGCTAATGAATAATATATCAGTTTTTCTCCCGCTCATTCTGGAGTTACCCTGGCCTGACATGGTATCAGAGCACAGGTCCCAGAAATAGTTGTAACTCCTGCTGTCGTGAAAGCTGCTCAGTCCTAAGCGCTACTCTGACATTGACTGCACTATAAGCATTTTTCATTCAACGCACGCTGCCTGAGGGAGGTCGGAGCATTTCAATTCGAATAATAGTGCTGTCTGCTGCCCCTTCTGTTACGCCACACCTGTTACACTAAGCCTTCTCACCTGGACAAGGTATGTAACATTTGACACACCTGCAATGAAAATTCCTAAGGTAACGTAGGGTATCTGAAATGAAACCGCGTATGGTATGAGAATTGCGATGAAACCTGTGTATGGTATTTTGGGAGTTTGATTGCGTATGGTATGATACCTGCTCTCAATACCTGCAATAGTTGATTTATCAGCCGAGGAATTGGGATTCGAACAGATCGGTGCCCTCAGAGTTGAGTGCGATGTTCTCAGCTTCCAGCGCATGCTTTATTTGATTGAAAGCGAAGCTTTCAAATAATATGCCATACTCTTTGTATGTAAAAAGAAATGGGATTAGCAGCAAAACTGCTTAATCCCTGATTTCATTGCCGGTGTTTGTAAAGAAAAAAAGAGAGGCTTTTATACTAGTTGATAGATTCTCTGTAACACTTCTATTGGCTCGACTTGGCTACCAGGTCTGTAGCTTTATTTATGTTTATGTTTTCTTTTCATTGATCTCCATTGCTGAGCCTGATTCCTGCAATTCACGAGAACATTTTGCTGGTGAGATTTGCATTCAAAAACCCTGGGCGTTGAGGGCTAGGGAAACAAAGCTTTAATGCCATAATTTTCCTTTCCACTAATCTGATTTTGATAAAAGCTTACTGAAAACGTGTGGAATGTTCTCACTGCACCGAGAGTAACATTGGGCCACAAATCTTCGAAGACATCTCCAAATCCGCCTGAATTTCTAGGTGAGGCAAAGTCAGATCTGTGTTGATATATTACAGTGAAGCGCTCAAACATGTTTTTTGCGGTGACACATGTAGCAGAATTTTGAATATGGTGATATATATGGTGATTTAAAGCAGAGATATATATATGGTGATATATGTAGCAGAATTTTTCTCCATATCAAAATCATTTTTTAAAGCAGCG
>APFE031748677.1:24600-54919 GCA_000404065.3 Pinus taeda
CCATAGATGTTGCTTTTCTGAAGTGAAACACCTGAGGTAGGTCTCCAGACATTTGTTGACTGCTTCAGTTTGACCATTAGTTTGGGGATGATAGGAAGTACTGAGTTGTAGTTGGGTACCTTGTAGCCTGAAGAGTTCCTGTCAAAAGTTACTAGTGAAGATCGGGTCACATCAGACACAATGGAAGTGGGCATGCCATGCAATTTGAAGATCTGGTCCATGAAAGATTGAGCCACCAAAGCTGGTGTAAAAGGGTGGGGTAGGGCACAAAAATGAGCATACTTAGAAAGTCTGTCCACAACTACCATGATGACTGACTTGTTGCCTGACTTCAGAAGACCAGTAATGAAATCCATAGAAACCTCTGTCTAGATTGAGGCAAGGATGGGCAATGGCTGTAATGTGCCTTGGGATTTGACTGTTTCTCCTTTGTGGCGCTGACACACATCACACTCAGCTACAAAAGTAAGAATGTCATTTTTCATGCCTATCCAAAAGAATGAACGTCTAGTGCGAGCATAAGTCTTTTGAAAGCCTGAATGGCCTGCAGTGGGAGATGAGTGCAACTTTGCCAAAATGCAACTTTTGAGGGTGGATGTTGGTGATATCACTACTTTGTCCTTGTAGCGAAGAATCTCATCCTGCCAAGAGTAGCCCACTGTGGAATTTGGATCCACCTACAATTTATTAATGATATGGGAGAGAGAAGGATGTGAAAACCATTCCTTGCGAGCCTCTTCAATCCACTCTGGAATGGCAAGAGATATTGCTAGCAAGGTGCTTTCCTCCTCAAATTAGCATGATAAAGCATCCACTACGACATTTTTGCACCCTTTCTTGTAAATTATCTCATAATCATATCCCAACATTTTGGCTAGACATTTATTTTGTTGTGGTGAGGATAGGTATTGCTCCAAAAAATATTTAAGGCTTTGATGGTCTGTGTGGATTTGGAAATGCCGCCCCAATAAGTATGGTTTCCAGGTATCCACTGCATGTAAGATGGCCATCATCTCCTTCTCATAGGTGGATTGTCCTAGATTTGTCCCACTCAATTGTTGGCTAGTGAAGGCCAAGGGTCGACCTTCCTGCATTAAGACAACCCCAATACTCGTACTTGAAGCATCACATTCAATCACAAAATATTTGGTGAAGTCGGGTAGTGCCAATACGAGAGTGGAACACATGGCATGTTTGAGAGCTATAAATTCCTGTTGCGCTTCATCATTTCAGAGGGATGGATTTTTCTTGAGAAGGTGAGTGAGGGGTCTAGCAATGCGACCATAATTGCGGACAAATTTGCGATAGTAGCTGGTGAGACCTAAAAATCCTCTCAAACTCTTCAAGGTATTTGGTTGAGGCCAATTCTACATTGCCTGGATCTTTTTGGGATCCACCCTAACACCTTCATGCCCACAATGTGGCCCAAATACTCAACTTCTTCCATGCCAAAAGAGCACTTGGACAATTTGACAAATAATTTATGCTTCCGGAGCAGTTGCAAGAGCAGATCGACATGCTGAAGATGTTTTTCCTGGGTGAGGCCATAGATAAGGATGCCATCAAAGAAAACAAGGACAATTTTTCTGAGATATGGTTTGAGCAGGTGATTCATGAGGCTCTGAAAAGTGGATGGGGCATTACAGAGACCAAATGGCATGACTAGGAATTCATAATGGCCTTCATGAGTTCAGAAAGAAGTCTTTGGAATGTCTACTTCTTTCATGCGAATTTGGTGATGGCCTGAGCAAAGGTCAAGCTTAGTAAAGAATTGAGCCCCATTTAGTTCATCCAAAAAATCATCAACAACCGGGATGAGAAATTTATCTTTGACCGTCAGCTTGTTGAGGGGCCTAAAGTCTGGATACATACGCCATTCCCCATCTTTCTTGAGCACCATGACCATAGGCAATGAATAAGGACTAATACTAGGACGAATGACACCGGCTTCCAGGAGTTCCTTGATGATTTTTTCAATTTCATTCTTTTGGGCGAAAGGATATCTATATGGGCACACATTTGGTGGTTGTGCCCCTCTTAAGGGTGGAAGCTCATGAGTTTTGTTAAAGACCTGTAGATGGTTGTTTAAGACCTGTTGCATCTCAAGATGAATATTAAGAGAAGTGGGTTCTAACTCCATGGTGGCCCTTTTTAAACAATTTTTCCATCCTATGTGAGCCGATTATAGAAGGAGCACCTGCCTGGAGTCCGCGGAGGTCTGTGTGTTGTTATTCTACTTAAAGCTCATATATAACTCTTGGAAATCCATTGTGATTGGGTTGAGTGTGCGGAGCCATTCAGCACCTAAGACAATGTCACACCCACCCATGTTGATGGAAAACATGTGGGTATTTAGGTGATAATCTCCCATTTGAAGTTTGACATTTTCACAGCGGCCTTCACATTTCATTGTCCCCCCATCAACAATCTGGACCTGGAAATTAGAGACTGCTCTGAAAAAACAATGCACTACTTCAGAGACTCTTTGATGGATAAAGTTATGCGTACTACCACTATCAATCAAGACTATTACAGGGCGATGCTTAATAAAACCTTTGATTTTGAGAGTTTGGGGAGAAGAAATTCCTGCCAAAGCATGAAGCGTGATAACTGGTTCTTCAGGTGTAGCTGGGAGCTCATTGTCTAGCTGGTTGTCCTCATCTTCCTCCTCTCGTCCCTCAAATGGTGGGGCTTCCTCAAAAGAACTGTGATTAGTAGCATCAATTTGAAAGTGTTGACACCTAATCCAAAACAGATGGGTGAACTGGACAGTCATCAAGAAGATGAACTGATCCGTCATGTTTATGTATATAAATGTGTGTTAGCTAATGAATAATATATCAGTTTTTCTCCCGCTCATTCTGGAGTTACCCTGGCCTGACAGTAAAGTTAAAAGAACAACTCGATGCATTAAGGAGAATACTAGAGGAAAACCTAAGACTAAGTTGGGTCTTGAGGAAGAAGCTAGTGAAGTGGCATAAGTTGCAGAGAAGGCTACAGCAGAGGCAAGTAAGGTGGCTAATGGAAAAACTCAAAGAAGTTGAGTTAGAAATGGACGAGTCCATTTGTGAACCAGAACAAGGAGAAATTCTAAGTAAAGGTGAAGACTTGAAGACTAAAACTTCAAGTGAGGCCAAAAGGTTACATGGTTTTAAATCTGACAATTTGTGTATATTTGCAGGTGAAACATGTAAAGAAGGACAATTTAGTGATGTTATCATAAAGGAGGAAGAAGACAAGCAGAATCTAAATTCTGTTCTGGAAGAAGATGAGATAAATAGGTCTCATATACAATTGGGGAAAGATATCAAGCAACCAAGTGAAGGGCTTAAGGAGATTGAAGAGGAGACCATCGAAGAATTTTCGAATCATATGAAGGATTTAGAACAACAAGGAGATATGATGGTTGAAACATCAAGTAGGACCACAGGGTCTTATGTTTTTAAGATTGATAGTTTGTCTGTGGATGCAGAACAAATGAAGGAGAATATTAATGCAAATGGTGAGACAATGACAACTCTTGGAGAAGGTAAACAACAAGAGATTAAAGCCAACTTGAAGAAGAGACTATGTTAGCTGAAAACATAGTAAAGGATCATCAGTTCACTATGATGACAGGCACAGTGGAAATAGCCATGGAAACTGTTGAGACAGTCAGTAAGAAAGATGGACATCTACTGAAAGATGTTACGAAAGAAGAACCCTATGCAAAGGATTTAACCTTGGGAGAAGGAACACTAACAAAGGAGTGTTTTGCAGAGGATGAGCAATCTTTTGAAACTGTCAGAAGTATGGAAGAGCATCTTTCAGAAGATAAAAACTCTAAAGTAAAGCAGGATGGAGAATGTCTCTTAAATGACAGACGCAGTGATTTATTGCAGCAGAAAGAACTTAATAATGCATTGATATTTGAAACTATGACAACACAGGAAGAATTTCTTGTGAAAGAAGGAGATGAAATTTAGTCTAAAGAGCTGATATGTGAAGCAACAGTTGAGACTGTTGAAGTACTTATGAAGTGTCATAGAGAAATTGTATTGCTGAAATATTTGCAGGAAAATTCAGAGTATGACAGTGTGATTGCAGCAGAAGGAGTTCACTACAGTGGACAAGCACAGGAAGACATCATTAGAGCAGATGATGTGGGGGAGAGACTAGTTGACAGTCTCATGAATTCTTTTGAAAATTCAAAACAGCATACTGATGTGCTGACAGAGGAGAAAGAAACAGAACAGCACACTGAAGAGTTACCAAAGGAAGATAAGGCACAAAAGCCTTATGTTTTTAATTTTAACAAATGTTTTGTGAATGCAAGTTTAGTTGCAGATGTTGGAAGAAGTTTGGCACAGATGAGAGGCCAAATAAAAATGGAAGAAAAAGATTTTGTGGAAGAATTCAATTCATGGAACATAGATGCTCAATTGCTAGAGAGAATGTTGGAAAGTCATGATTTAGTGTAGACAAAAATAATCATGAAAGAGGGTAAGGATGAAAGAGAGGCAGCAAGAATAACAAAACAAGTAAGAATGACAGGAAGAGTAAGAGTAAGTACTAGCATTCGACAACTCCAAGGAGAAGAACAACAAATTGAAGAGTTAGTGGACAGTAACAACAACCTGAAGCAGAGAAAAAGAAATAGCAGTAAGTGGCAAAGTATGGACCAGACCAAGAATATGCTGGACACAGAGATTGAAGAAATGTGTCAGTTAATGATGAAGCAGTCCATATGGAGGAAAGTGATAACAGCAGGAAGGATGATCAATCAGGACTTGAACCTGACTGACAAAGAGAGGAAGATGAAACAAAATACAGCAGACATACAACAGCAACAAAGGTGTAAGGCATTTGGCCAGTTACAAAACAAAGTATGGGATCTAGGAAGACAAAGATCAGAACCACATGATCAGGAGATCATGAATATTTTCTACTTTGGGAGTCTGATGCAGGAGCATTCAACCCAATTTTAGTAGACATAGGGGGTCATGTGTTTTAGGGAAGATGGTTTCCTAAGTCTCAAATTAATGTAATATTTAGGCTTTTAAGTGATTAGAATTGGAATTAATTAGATGTGTGAGGATGTTTGTAAATGCTCTCGAATAAAGGAGAACATGAGTGGTTAATAATGACAAGAGAGTTAGAAGTCAATTATAACTCTTAAAGGTAGTTTCATGATTTGAAGAACTAGAGAGAGTTCTTAGGAATTAAATGAAGTTAGAAGTGGACATAGAGGATTTAGGAGTCAGTTCAGTAGATTAAGGATTGGAACCCGAATTAGTTCAAAAAAGCATTTCTAGTATAAATGTAAGCCTACAGGCAAAGTGAAAGGGAGAGGCCACTGATACTGAAGATCAGGCCTGTGAGAGACAGAGAGTCTCTAATGTAAACATTTGTTTGTACTTATATATACAGGGGTTTATTCCTAACTGTGTTAGTGTGTGGAATGAGTATTTAATGAATTAATTACATGTAAGTTGTGAATTCGTAGGTTTTGTAACAGAAGGTTGCAAGCAGAGTTCTATAGATATGCAGAGGAGAGAATGATTCAGAGGAATCATCACGGGTCTTAGAATCCAATTGAAGAAACAGAGTGAAGCTTTGGAGAGAAGTAGCGAAGTGAAAATTCGCAAAAGAGTTAAGCTCAAAGAAGTTGAGCAGTGGAAGCAGAAGAATGAAACCCTTTGAAGAAACCTGAACCACAGAGGAAACACTGAAGAAACAACGAAAACCATAAAGGAAAGGACGAAGGAAGAAGCGAGTCGTCGAAGCATAAGTACTGTTGGATCTTATAGATCAACGACACAGGCGACAAGGAACGAGAACCATCGATCTCATAGATCGACGGTCATTGAATGTTGAAGGAGCATAGAGGATAATCGACGAAGAGCAGTGTGCAAAGGCAGGAAAGTGGATTTCGTGCAAAAGAAAGACCGCAAGCGGTATTCTTCCATTTGACTGCGATTCCATTCATAACGTGACACGTAGCAGAGAAGTGGAAAGGGGAAACTGCTTTATCGGGCGGTTAACCCACGTGCCTGTTGACTGTCCAAATTCATGGTAGACTGTTGGATCTACTAAGTGTAGATCAACGGCGAAGGATTGTCGGCAACTTTGCATCGGGAAGGATATCGACCATTGGATCGAGAAACGATCAACGGTCGCGATCTAATCGCAATCACATTAGACAGAAGTCAAAGGTTGGTGGACTGCGAAATGTCGATGCGCCAATAACGATAAAGCGTTGATCAGTGATCAAAGGTGGTCGGAGATCGGCGGAGCGCTAAAGGAAAGGTTTGAAAGAGCGGACCCGACAGAATTATAGTGGCAGTGTTTAGTAATTTGAGATCTGGAATATCTTCGCATATCGGAAGCAGGAGGAGGTGTGTATTAATGTGACCCGCAGAGGAGCTGATACCCGATTGCAATAAAGGTGGAACCTCGAAAGACATACAGAGGCCGTATCAGGCGAAAAGGTAAATTATTGCATGTTTGTGGGTTATTTCCTTTGTAAAAGTTTGTAAAGGAAAATAGCGCCGATGAAAGGTTTATGTATTAATTTATATGTAAATCCAACATTATCAAGGGAGATAAGGATTTCACGTGATAAATATATATAACCAATGTCTAAAGAGGGAAGGCTACATATATATATAATATATATATATATATAATATATTATAATATATATATATGTGGTTAAAGGGTTAACGAAGGTTATATATGGGTTAAGGAAGGTTATGAGAAGTTTTAAAGCTCCGATAGGAGGGATTTGATGAAGGCTTTAATAAAGTCATAACTGAAGGCTTGAGGGTTGATTAATAGGGGCCTTAACCATATTTAAATGAAGATTTGACTCCTATGAGAGTTAAATACCTGGGACAAATGTGTTTATGCATTTTACATGCATACTGTGGGTGTAAGCAGGGTAATCCTGGCGTCACTTGTGGCATTGGAAAGAAGACTCACAGGGCTACCACAAAACCGAAGTTCAGACCTTGGAGATCCGAATTTATAGAGATACAACATATTCGATATCAAGCTCCTACAAAACAAGAAAATTGTGTGTATTTTTTTTAAATTTGCATAAGTCTTGTTTGGAAAATCAGTTTGAAGTGATTCGAGGGGCATAGTGAAGCATAAATATCATTGTTTGGTTCCAAAATGACTCTAAGCAAGAAAATGAAAACACCTAGTAAGCAACCAGAAAGCTCTACTATGACCCATGAAAAATAGGAAGAAATGCAACATGATATATCAAAATTACGAGACCAAGTGCAACAAATTTCGCTCTCGCAAAGAGTAACCAAAATGAAATGGAAGCTAAGATGGATGGTTTGAAGAATGATTTAAAATTGGACATGGAAGGTTTAAAGGATGGATTAAAAGCAAACATAGAAGGTTTGAAGGATGGTTTAAAAGCAGACATGGAAAATTTGAAAAAGGTATACTTCCTAATGGCGAAAAGGTATTAGATGAAACTCATGATGAGAACAAAAGAAATGGTAATCATGATTTCATAGACTCTAACGTTGGATTGAAGACCCACCATATTCCAAAGATCAATATGAGGAGTTTGATGGCAAGGATCCGGTAACATGGATACTACAGATGGAGCAATATTTTGATCTCCATAATGTGCAACACACAAAAAAGGTATGCATTGCAACTTTATATTTAGAACCCAATCAGTGTGTATGGTATCGATGGCTTTGTTCTCGTAAACCACTTGTCACTTGGTCAATTTTTACAGAGGAAATGATAGCACATTATGAGAATACAAAAAAGCAACACCTTCTTTAGCCAATTGATAAATCTAAAACAAAAGGGTTCAATGGCAGAGCACCTTGAGGACTTCCAAAAATTGAATATAAGGGCAAATGTTATTTCAGAGGAACATAGGATTGATGTCTTCATAGGGACTTTAAAGGATAACATCCAACATGAGGTTTGCATTTGGGAACTTGATTCATTAGAGAAGGCATTCAGGGTGGCAAGAAAAGTTGAAAACAAAATTATGGCAACAAGGAAGTCTATCGCTCATGACTATAAAGATGGAAGTGTTGTTGCTCCTAGCCTTCCACAACCTACAAGGTTGACACCACAACAATTGGAAGAAAAAGGAGCAAAAGGGCTTTTTTACAGTTGTGATAGCAATCTAAAACAAAAGGGTTCAATTCTAGAGCACATTGAGGACTTCCAAAAGTTGAATATGAGGGTAAATGTTATTTCAGAGGAACAAAGGATTGATGTCTTCATAGAGACTTTAAAGGATAGCATTCAGCATGAGGTTCGCATTTGGGAACTTGATTCATTAGAGAAGGCATTCAGGGTGGCAAGAAAAGTTGAAAGCAAAATTATGGCAACAAGGAAGTCTACCACTCACAACTATAAAGATGGATGTGTTGCTGCTCCTAACCTTTCACAACCTACAAGGTTGACACCACAACCATTGGAAGAAAAAAGAGCAAAAGGGCTTTGTTACAGTTGTGATATCAAATACACTAAAGGTCATAAGTATGTTGAGAAGAAATCATTTTAAATATATTGTGAAGAGGAAAGGAACAAGAAACGTCAAAAGAAGAGGATATACACCAGGAACCAACCATAGAGAAAGAAGAAACGAATCTGACCATATCTTGTAATGCATTGGCAGGAATTACCACTCCTCAAACTCTCAAGATAGAAAAACATATCAAGAAAAAAAGGTACTAGTGATGATTGATTCGGGTAGTACCCATAATTTATTCATTGTAAGATAACCAAGGAATTAAATTGTTTCCTATATCCAACACCATAGTGTCAAGTGATGGTTGCAAATGGAGGAACTATAAATTACTCGGGAAAGTGCCATAATGTCAAGCTAACCATGGGGGAATATGTATTGAATAGTTCAATGTTTTTCATTCCAATGGGTGGTGTTGATGTTGTACTAGTAGTCCAATGGCTACAATCTTTAGGTACAACATCTTTTAATTTCAAAAACTTTTCTTGAAATTTTTTGGGAAGGAAAGGAAGTTGAATTAAGGGGTATTGTAGGGAAACCAGGGAGGATAATCAGCTCTAATGGCGTGATAAGGCTTCTAAAGAAAGAACAACCGGTCGTAATTGCACAATTATGCTCACTAGAGATTCAAACATCGAAATCATTTATTTCTATCGATCTCCAAAAAGTCCTGGACAATCATTTCAAGGTATTTGAGACTCCCAAAGGCCTCCCACCTATTTGTGATAATGATCATGCTATTCATTTGATTCCAGGAATGTTCCTCCAAACACTAGGCCTTACAGATATCCCTATGCCCAAAAGAGTAAAATTGAACATATGGTTGCAGAAATGCTAGAGGTCGGTATAATTCAACCTAGTCAAAGTTCTTTCTCTGCTCCAGTAGTATCAGTGCATAAGAAGGATGGATCATGGCACATATGCCCGAATTATAGGGAGCTCAACAAGCTCACTATTAAAGATAAATTTCTCATTCATGTCATTGATGAATTGTTGGATGAATTACATGGACCAATTTACTTCACCAAGTTGGATCTTCGTTCAGGATATCATCAAATTAGAATGAAGACATTCTGAAAACAACATTTAGAACTCATGAGGGTTATTATAAATTTTTGGTCATGCCTTTTGGCCTTACCAATGCAACTTCTACATTTCAAGGTTTGATGAATTCCATTTTCAAACCCTTCCTTGGAAAATTTGTGTTAGTATTTTTTGATGATATACTAATCTACAGCAAGTCTTGGAAGGATCATGTTCGACATGTTGACAGGGTGCTCAAACTATTGGAAGATAAACAATTATATGCAAAAACCTCCAAATGTTTCTTTGGAGTACATGAAGTGGAATATTTGAGTCATATTGTATCGCATGAGGGTGTTAAGGTAGACCCTAACAAAATCAAATCCATTAAGGAATGGAAAATCCCCACAATCATAAAGAATCTTCGAGGATTTCTCGGGTTGACAAGATATTATCATAAGTTTGTTAAGAATTATGGGAGAATAGCAGCACCTCTAACAACATTACTAGAGAAATATGCATTTTCTTGGACTCCCGAAGCAACTAAGGCCTTTGAACATCTTAAAGAGGCAATGTGCCAAGCACCGGTCTTAGCTACACCAAACTTCACAAAAAAAATTATTGTGGAGTCCAATGCCTAGGAAATGGAATTGGTATTGTTTTAATGCAAGAAGGAAGACCCATTTCTTTTGAAAGTCGTCCAATCAAAGGAAAGTATTTACGCAAACCTATTTATGAGAAGGAAATGTTGGCAGTACTACATGCACTAAAGCAATGGTGACCTTACCTAATGGGAAGACACTTCAAGGTAAAAACAGATCATGATAGTCTTAAATACTTTTTGGAACAAAGATTATCTTCAATAGCGCAGCAGAAATGGGTCACAAAGATGTTGGGTTATGACTTTGAAATCATCTATAAAAAAGAGAAGCAAAATCTTGTTGCAAATGCACTCTCAATAAAGGAGGAGGATGTGGAAGGAATGCTTTGTGCCATTTCTATTATCCAACCAGATTGGATAACCCAAGCAAGGGATAAATGGAAGAATGACGAAGAAGTGTGGATGCTCCTTCAAAAGTTACAACAAGATCCCAGTACATCTGATACATTTAGCTGTAAAAATGCTTCATTATGGTACAAAGATCGCTTATATCTTTGTAAGAATTCCCAACTCAAACAAAAGATTCTTTTGGGATAGCACACCTCGCATTTAGGAGGGCACTCAGGATTTTTAAAAACTTACCTCAGGGTCAAGAAGGAATTTTTTTGGAGGGCCTTAAATCTGATATTCAAAAGTTTGTGGCGGAATGCTTGGTTTGCCAACAAAATAAAGTTGAGACAATTAAGACCCCAAGTCTAATACAAACTTTAGCCATTCCAAGTCAACGTTGGGAGGAGGCTCCAATGGATTTTATCACAAGTTTACCCAAGTCTGAAGGAAAGAGTGTCGTCATGGCGGTAGTTGATAGACTTACGAAGTATGCACATTTTTGTGCATTATCTCATAAAGCCAGTACATTTGCTATTGCATTTATGTTAACAATTCAAAAGCTACATGGAAACCCAAAGATTATTGTAAATGACAGAGATCCCATTTTCACTGGAAATGTTTGAACATAATTATTTTCTTCTTTGGGTACTCAATTAGCTCATAGTTCATCTTAACATCCTCAATTTGATGGGCAAACTGAGATAGTGAACAAATGTTTGGAAGGATATTTTTGTTGTTTTGTATCTGATAAACAAACACAATGGGTCAAGTGATTACCTCTGGCTAAATGGTAGTATAACACTTCCTTCCATATTGAAGCAAAAATGACCCCATTTATGGCACTTTATGGATATCATCCACCATCCATCACATCATCTTTAAGAGAAAATTCTAAGGTTCAAGCAGTGGAAGATCACATCGAGATCAACAACAATTCTCCAACTCTTACAGGATAGCCTCACTTTGGAGTAGAATCGAATGAAACAACAGGCAGATCAGCATCGCAGCTAAAGAGGTTTTGATGTAGGCGACTAGGTATTTTTATGGCTACAACCATACAAACAAATGTCCCTCAAGCAAAGCTAAGAAGGATAATAAAGCATCACCAAAGTACTATGGTCCTTACAACGTGTTGCAAAAGATTAGTACTATGACATACAAATTGGAGCTTCCTGCATCTTCCCGAGTGCACCCACTTTTCCATGTTTCATGCTTAAAGAAGGTTATAGGTTATAAGCTCTCAATTCAAACATATTGCCAGAATTTGACGACGAAGGAAAAACCATATTGGAACCTAAAGCACTCACATAAACAAGAACCCGACAACCATGAAATCGATCAATTTCAGAGTATCTCATCAAGTGGAAGAACTTACCTGCTGAAGATTTCACATGGGAGGATGAGAATTTTATACAGAAGCACCCAGAACAATTCAAGTGTTGAGGACAACACTTTATTGAAGGAGAGGGGCATGTTAGGTCCCTATACTACTAGTGTAGCCCCTTATTGTTATTGTTAGTGTAGCCCCATAGGCCCCTTATTCTTATTGTTGTGCCCATGTAGTCCCCATATTGTTATTATTGTGCCCCATAGAAACCCACTATTGTTATTGTTGTGCCCTTACATTATTATTATTATGATGTTGGACACCTCATCCTCTAAGGGTTATGGTGTGGAAGATAAATAGTTAAAAGGAGTCCAAGAGACCTTGGAATATGGAATCCAATGGTCACTCCCATGTATTAAAAATGTGTATCATTGTTAATAGTAAATGCATTCACGCTCTACCTTATTTGGCAACAAGGGATCTCCTGCCCTACTCAATTGTGAGCCACTTGCTTTTGTGGCCTTTTTGTGCATGCTTGTCCTGCAGCTCTGCCCATTTTCCTGATATAGAAAAACTGGCATTCGCAGGTCTCGCAGGTATCGGATATATGCTTTTGTAACTCCTCTCGTAGACCATTTCATCTCTTTGCCAGCCACTCTACTCAACGTTTCTCTGACCTTTGCTTCAATTGCTCGAACAGTACCAAAATTTTCCCTGCTACCCTAACATATCTGACGATTATGCCTGATTCTCTCTATGTCAATCAATACCCATTTTTGCGTTGAGCACACTTCAAAGATGTAGCAACACCCTTTCAAGCTTACTGTTGTTCCAGAAGAATTGTGAGGACATAGTTGTGAGTTTATCTTGACCTAGATTGTATGGACGTTGGTATTAATGCTCCCTCGGCCCTCTGAATCCACTGTCACAATCCAGTTGCATACTCGGGATTCGACTCCATCGAGTGAAAAGGAAGTGGGAGTTCAGTGAACATACATAAGACAAGAACACTAGGAGCAGTGAGATGACCATTGGGGTATCTAAAATCCTCATCCTCAATCCAGCCACCAGAACCAACAGTTGATCTGAGGAGTTACCTCCTGGCATGGTACTGGTATTTGAGACACCACTGCCCCCTCGAGGATGACAGACAATATGGGTTTTCATGGTTTGTGAGTGAGAACTAATAGGACTTTGATGCTTTGGGTCACCTTCTCTACTCTGCGGATATCGTCCATTATTTTTAACTATTCGTGGAGAAACAATTTTGGTTTGATGTCGCCGACCAATATCTCTGCATTGATTAGAAGAGGTCAAATATCCATGCTGAGAGTCGACAATAGTTGGTTGTTCATGCAATGGACTTATTTCCCTATTCTGCCTAGAAGAACCAATTTCCCTAGCTTGAAAAGAACTGTGAGAACCCACTGTCATCTTTGCTCCTAGATATACTGCTCATGCAAATATTGAATTTAAACGCCCATTATTGATTTCTGATAATTATGCACAAAATGCCACTAGTTCCACATTGTCCGAAGGTACACGGTCTCGCTGAAATTGCCCTCAGTACCTCCAACACCTTATCGAAGACGTTAAAACAGAAGTGAAGCTAAGAATACATGTATGTGATCATCTCACATTCACTCCCCACTAAGAACCTCCGAAGAAGAGCAAAAATAAAGAAGGGGGAGCCAGGAATTTAGGGCTTCTGAAGAAATTCTCTTATTGTGAGTGCGTTTGAAGCCCTAGCTCAAGTCTAGTACATCCCTGGCATCAGTGACATTGTTTATCATATTCTTTGTCTTGGTATTTGATTGCATATTCCAAACATAATTCTTCTTCTGATATTTTTCCCCTCCGTAAATATATAATTGTCGTTGCATTCCAATGCACTTCACAAGCCCAATCCATGTCCCGACTTAACTAATCGTAAAGTTGTAGTTAGTTAATGAGGAAACCTGTCTGTTGTCGATCCAAATTCATGGGATATCATAGAAAATGAAAAAATAGAGTAATGGAAGGGCATCGAGGCAAGCAATCATTAAAGCTCTAGGAAGTCATTTGATTAAAAAGTATTTGGAGGGGATGTCGAGCACGCTTCTTTGGACGTAACAAGCACATTGAACAAATCAAGTCCTTTTGTTGTGAGAGAGCCTTGGTTGCATTCAAGGCTATTGTGCATGGGTGTTAGTGTTATATGGTGTATGGTCGATGAAATATAGTGTGGAACAAGAGTTAAATGTTGCATGAGGACGTGTCTTAATGCATTGTTGACTACATTATTTAGATAACAAAATTGCCTTTGCTTATATATTGAGCAGTCCAAAAGTTTTGTAATTTATGGAAGTGACATATTGAGAACTTTAAGAGCCCTCTTAATTATCAAGAAGACTACAATAGACTATTGGCTAGTGGAACATGAAAATCTTAAAGTCAATATTTGAAAGAAAAAAATAGCTAAAAAATGGCTAATCTCATTTCTGGTGTGTGAGATATTTATTCCTGCATTATATATTTAATGATAGTTTGATACACAACTCATATTCTTCATTTTTGAGATCTTCAATAGTTGGGGTTTATCTATTGAGAAAATGGCCAAACTTGAAGATGCATTAAAGTTATTGAATACCCTAATTCATTCCACTATTGATGAGATTATCCAAATCAATAAGGGCATTCTCTCCGATATTCGAACTTGTTTACAAAATGCAAAAGAAAACATTGAATTTTTGCAACTTGAATCTCAGCTTCAGTGATCAGAATTACAACAGTGGAGTCATCATTCTGAACTTGTTTTTGTTCAGAACATTGAAACAAACTCCCATCAATAGCAAATCAATAATGTTGAAGTTGATTCAGATCTAGTGCCCAATGAAGGAGCAGATTTGCAGAAAGAAACAAAAATTCAACATGCACTTCCCAAGCCCATCATCAGACCTTGGGAAGAGCTTGTCTATAACAAGCACAGTATAGGTGTTGGATATGATAAGGAGGTTTCCTTTCAAATTCTAGATTACTCAAAGCCCATGTAGTTTCAGAGTGTTGTATTCCTTCATGACAGTTCACCTTCACCTATTCTACATTATGCTCCTCCACATTCACAGCCAAAAGTTGTTAAATGCCGACACTGTGACCGAGTTGGCCATATGAAATATCACTGTTTTGATCTTCATCCATGTGAGCACTATCATAAAACCACTCATTCTTCAAAAAATGCTTCAAAAACAAGCCTCCTGCAAGAACAGAGATTCATCTTAGATGGATCACTTCTTGGCAATGGGCTTCAACATCCAAGAAGATATTTCAGTCATATGTCAGAACTTGTTCTAGAGTATTGAACAATCCTATAGTTGAGTTTTCTCCATCATCTCACCTTGTATCTGATAGGGGGGGAAGTGATGGTCATCTACAAGCTTCAAAGCCACATCAAGCGAACCTGAGCCACAACCTGCCATACCAGATTCAGAGTTGTAGCCAGAGACAAAGATGCCCCTTGAGCATGTCTTCGATTGATGATCAACTTTAAACCATCTATGCAAGGTTGAGACATCTCTTCAAAAAATTAGGAACACTTCTCCTAGCCGAAGACTTCAGCTTCTTACCAGTTTTGTAAGAGTTCCAAGAATTGCATTATGCATTCCAGAGTTGGTGGTCATCCTTAAACCATCACAGTTTGAGACCTCCCTTTTCAGGTTGAGGTTCTCCCTTTTTATGTGGGGTGAGACCTCCCTTTCAAGGTTGAAGGTTTCCCTCTTCAAAACATGAGGAGCACTTCCTCTAGCAGAAGACCTCAACTTCATGCCAGATTTGGAAGAGTTCTGGAAACTGCACTAAGCGTTCCAGTGTTGGTGGTCATCCTTAAACCAACCCCCTTATACCAACATTTCAAAGAGCACATTCAACCTAGTGCTTCCATGCATTTTTGCACATTTTGTATTACAATTCTCTTCTTGGACTCATTCATACCCCTTTCGAATTAAGGGGGGGAATATTGGACACCTAATCCTCTAAGGGTTATGGTGTGGAAGGTAAACAGTCAAAGGGAGTCCAAGAGACCTTGGAATATGGAATCCAATGGTCACTCCCATGTATTATAAATGTGTATCATTGTTAATAGTAAATGCATTCACACTCTACCTTATTTGGTTGTCCACATTCCATGTGCATCTGACAGCTCTGATTATATTGTGATCCCTTAGACTCCTATATATAGAAAAGAGGTCTTGCCATTTGTATCATCCAAGAATTGTTCATTTATGCAGTGTAAAGAAGGTTCCCCCCTCAAAGAAGATAATTTTTAAGTCGTTTATCTATCTATTTGTGAGTTGGTTGCATAACAATATTCAAAACAAGATTCCTTCGAAGGCATTGGTAAAGATAACACCATAAGAGGTCTTCTCAGAAAAGAAGCCTGAGGGAAGTCACTTCAGGATCTTCGGCAGCATAGCATACTGCCATGTGCCATGTTACCCACCACCTATGGGTAGTATGCATAGGAGAAAAAAATTCCCCTAGATGGTCCTCAGCCGGCAATCAGCAGCCCATTGCAGCCACTAGATAGCTCGACGTGCCATTATCTCTGCCACCTGAGTTGGCCATGTGGTCCCTCGCCCATATGTTATGATCGTATGTTTGAAGGTGGGCCTCCCGACCCCAAAGGTATGGCTTTTCATTGGTATAGTTGAGCAATTTTCCTTACTTATCATGGACACTTTTGGGCATGGATTGGTGGGGGCATTCGGCAGAAAGAGTAGGTTAGATTAGTGCTCGTCTCCTCTGCCTGATTCGGTGGTTAGCCTTGTATCCTAGTCCTATGGGATCACCTTTACTGGCCATTAACTTTAGTGTTGGCACTACATGGGAAGTCCCAATTTTGGTTGTGTGGTCTCGCTTCCAAATAACATATACATCACTCACCTTTGCTCATTCTAGCCCCATTCATCTCTTTCCACATCGCGGTCCACATAGGCTTAGCCTCCCCCTCCCCTTGCTGACACCTTAGGTAGGGCCTGGAACTATTACCCGGAGGTTGATGCAGCTAAAAAGAAAAGAAGAAGCATAATTTGGCCACTCTCAACAGGAAATGTACCACAAAATGCAAAAGATGGTCAGGATATACAAATTTACAATGTGGGAAAAGCCAAACATGAGCTCTACCCCTTATTTATGGCTGTCACCCTAATTCCTATGGGCCCTAGATAAGGCCCCTCCACATTAAAGAACACATGATTGTCCCAAACCCTAGTGGGCAATGAAATACCCCAACCTTAAAAGGGGGTATCCACTGTTATATCCTACGCATCATGCTCTCATCCCCTGGAGCCTCGAGCAGTTATGAAGAAAAATCAATCAAAGGCAGAAGGCATATGAAGAAGGGTGGAAAAACAAAGGTCGAGGTGACTCGTGTACCACGATTTGCTCTCTCCTACATTCATACCCAAGTGCGGGCTTCCCTCATCACAGCTACCCTTGTACCATGACATGTGGCCTGGAGCAATCCCCTAATGCCCACTCCATTCCATCACTATATCGCATGCCACCTAACTCCTTATGGATGTACCATGGACATGCCACCCCCTTTAAAAGTTGAAACCACCTAAGAGGGTCCTTGGTTACCCCCTTATTGAGATTGGAGACACTTGCACACGCCAAAGCCTGCTATGGAAGGGCATGCACTATCAAGTGCCCCATTGATTCCATGATTTGTAAGCTCTATTACTTGATTATTGTAATGATTTGTTGTATTGGAGGGCAAGGGGACGCATTGGATCTTATGCAGGATTGCAGGTGGGTCTCCATTTGGGGTTTCGTCTCCCTATATGGAGTCCTCCAGAGGGCCACATTGGCACTTGTAGGGTGAATGTTGAGAGCCATGGGCTTCCACCATAGCAGAAAGTACTTCATGGATCCCCAGCACCACTCAGTGATGGCTCGTGTTCCACCTCTTAGATGAGTATGATGCACCTGGTTCACCATGCCCAGCCAGCTCCCACTTGCACCATACACTTTGCAGATGTTCCAAGGTCCAAATGAGGATGTGTCTCACTACAAGAGACAAAGGAAGGGCTTATGTCATCATCCTAGCCCTTACAGATGGTTTGCAGGCATCATTTATCCACTTGGAGACCCATAAGGATGTCCTTGTGCTCCCACACCCACTTGGGAGCACCACATGTGACTTACTTGGGAAACAAGGGGCAACCCCTTGTCCACTATGTTTGGAGTCCATTCTCTCACCATGGCACACTTTTAACATCGTTAGGCCTTCTTAATGACTAACAACTCATTATATTGATTTTTCTACCCTCTTGAGAGGCTTATTTTATGTTATTGAGCTATCTTGGTGGGTTTGTCACCAAGGGATGTTGTTGATGTACATTATTTTATTACTTGGGGCTTAATTAGCCCTAATTAGGCAAATCGAACCTTTTAGAGATCATGTAAATTGATGAGAGGTGATTCATTTCTCTCATCATTACTTGGATTGGATTGGTATCTCTGGAGATATTTTCACACTTTTTGTTGGGATAGCTTTTGGAGCTTTCTTGATGCACTATGATGTTTGGCTTTTGGCTATTGTCTTTGAAGCTTCTTTATAATGCGAAATTGATGAATGGATATATTCTCTCTCTCATGAAAGTCAAATTTTAATGTTATTCTTGTTATCTTACTTGTCAAATGCACGTATCTTGTTATCATTGTTCTTGTATGGGTTAATGTAATGCAAAATTCTTCTGGGACTTTGAACAAGTGATTAAATGCATGCGTAGAGCTTCAATGGATTAGGTGAATTTTCCTATAGGCACCTCTTAGGTTGAAGACCTCGAAACTTTGTCTCCTTCGCAAATTTGAAATATAAATCCCTATTGATCTAGTTGGTGCCCTTGGAGAGGCTAGCAAAGATCAATTAGGGCTCCTTAGCTCACGAAAATTCTCAATCTATGTGTATCTTGACTCCATTAGGCCCAAGCAATAAGGCACTAGTCCTCATATCCCTTTGGTGGTCAAATTTACCTCTCTCTCACTTTTTCAAATTCCAAGCCTAACCCTAGAGGCATCCAACGAATTTTATTGTAGCCATTCAAACCCCTCGATTTTGGTCCACTACTGTGTTGGGCTTTACTCTAGAGGTCCTCCAAAATTTCAACAAATCCGACAGTGGAATCCTGAGATATAGCAAGCCCTAGTCATAACACCAATTCTTGCCCTAGATTGACTTGGGTTAGTGACCTCATTAGGATCATTGCTTTCAAATCTCAAAAGAAAATTAATCCTTTGATCCTATACCCTACCCTAATTAGGTCAAGCCCCTTATCAGTTGATCAACTCCATATCCTTGACCTACTTTTGGGTCCACTTGGCTTCGTATGGTCCAGCAACTTTGTAGCTCCAATTCCAAAAGGATTACATAGAAGCCTCTTATCCATAAGGATCCTTAGGACTAGGAAGCCCCTTGTTAAGGCAACCAGCAGCCCATTGTAGCCACCAAATAGCTCAATGTGCCATTATCTCCGCCACCTGAGCCGACCATATGGTCCCTCGCCCATTTGTTATGATCGTATGTTTGAAGGTGGACCTCCCAACCCCGAAGGTATGGCTTTTCATTGGTATATTAATTTTCCTTATCATGGACACTTTTGAGCATGGGTTGGTGGGGGAATTCGATGAAAAGAGTAGGCTAGGTTTGTGCTCTTGTCTCCTCTGACCGATTGGTGGTTAGCCTTGTATCCTAGTCATGTGGGATCACCTTTACTGGCCATTAGCTTTAGGGTTGGCACTACAGGGAAGTCTTGATTTTGGTTGCATGGTACCACTTCCAAACACCATATACATCACTCCCCTCCACTCATTTTAGCCCCATTCATCTATTTTCCTATCTGGGTCCACATGTGTTCATTGGGTCCACATAGGATTAGCCTCCCCCTCCCCTTGCCCACACCTTGGGTCGAGCCTAGAATGATGCCCCGAGTTTGATGCAGCTAAAAAGAAAAGAAGAAGCATAATTTGGCCACTCTCAACAGGAAATGTACCACAAAATGCAAAAGATGGTCCAGACATACAAATTTAGCACGTGGGAAAAGCCAAACATGAGCTCTACCCCTTATTTATGGCCATCACCATAATTCCTACGGCACCTAGATGAGGCCCCTTGTAAAGTTTTGTAGATGTTCTATGCTAAGAGCAATTTCACTTTTCTCACAGCAATCATACAAGTAGTTAAGCAAAATGCAGATAGAACATATATGCAGATCTTACAGAAGACAAATCAGAAACAAGAAAAATGTGTGTGTTCGTTTCGGCGGTATGCAGGATGCTTCAACCAGCAAAGTCTCCTTTGGTCAGCCAGCCCAGCATGTGTCACAACAACCCTCCAACCAGTAGATGAGTCAACCCAAGTCAATTCTACAAAAGTCAACGCTGTCCTGAAAAGTCAACGCAAGAGCAGCAAGCTAAAAGTCAACGCAGCAGCAAAACGGTCAACCCTTTGGCCTCGATTTTTGTGCCAGGTAGTACGGCCTTCAAAAATCAAACCTTCCACAAGTTTTCAGCTTGATTGGACCAAGCGTTGACCAAAGTCAACGCTAGTCAAACTTCTGCGAAACCCTAGCAGCAGAAAATCGTACTACAGCTCAGCCGTACGGTCTGTCCTCTTCGTCCTTCCCACGTGTGGCTGAAATTCGTCCTCCAGGTAGCTCGTACTCTTAGGATGAGAGAGGAAGATGTGAGTTGTGTTGTGATGAAATTCTCTCCAACTTTTCCTGTATTTATATCCATCAATGAGGGTGTTTGACACATCTGTTGGGCATGTGAGCCTACATTACAAAACTGGCCGACCTTGCACATATAATTTATTAAGAATAATAAATTCAAAATATAAGTTCTGCTCATCGGATTAAGACTATTTTTATATGGATTTTACACCTCTCAGAAAGAGGAATCCAACAAAAATTTTAGCCTCTTAATCTGAGCAGCAGAACATGGAGTTTGGACCTAGTTGTCCAAATTTAACACTTTCTCAAATATTGCTATCATGTTTCCATCTGCTACATGCTAGACCTTGACATCACTTTGGCACAATCAAGGCATACTTCAAGCAGTATGCTCCATCTGAACTTGGGTCTTATAATATCCTTCAAGTAGAAAATTTGAAAATTCCTCTTGCTTTCGCTACCAAATTCTACGTAGTCCTTGTCATCAACCTGCAGTCCTCACAAGGAGGCCATGAAAGAATAATTACAACCAAGCAAAGAATTCAAAGACAAAAAGGCTAACTAATAGTAATAATCAAACAAGAGGGATATAGAATACTTATCTTTAAAGACTATGGTGGGATGACAGCTCCCTCTTGATCTTAGACTTCACATATCCATCTTGCAGATCAGCCTTGTCATCTCCTCATGACCTAGGGTTTTTCTTCTTTCAGCGAAAATGACTAATCCTAGGGTTTTGTTCTAGATTCCATGGAATTAAAGATCCAATTGAGAAATCAACTTACCCCCGAGGATGGAGAAAGACAAGCCTATAGTGGTGCCTCCCACAAGAATTGTAAATGCAAATGAAACCCCATCAAGGGGGATGACGAGACCACATGAATCTGACAACTAGAATTCCGATAAGGATTTGGCAATCCCTTCAAATCTTGGAAACCAGGATCCTGCTGGGGATCAACATTACAAATGGTTTATAAAAAAAGGGTAACAAAAGGTAGAAACGAGACTGAATAATCCTCCAAGGAAAATTTTACGAACCATCATAAATTAATATGTATAATAAATAGGTGAATCCCCATGATACATAGGAAAAATGGGAGGCGATTTTATCACTAATATAATATGTATATATATTTTTTTGGCGAATCTATCACCAGATTATATTATCTTGTAAAGTCATGGCGAATCTTTCACTGAATTATAAAATCTTGTAAGATCTTGGAAAATCTTTCACTGAATAATAAAACATTGTGAAGTCTTGGCGAATGTTTTGTTAAAGTATGAATCCATATATGATACTAATAAAACATATTCATTAGACTGTAATATACTAACATACATGTTTGGAAAAAAGAAACATAAGTTCACTTCCTACAAACAACGTTGCAAGTTTTAGTGGCCATGTTTGTCATGGTAGGAGAGATTAATTTTTTCTCTACCACTTTTGTCAAGCTGCCACTTTTGCCAAGTTATCAAATTTCTTTCTTATTCCATAGACTCCAACTGGGAGATAAAAAAAAACACACATCAAGTTTTTTTACCCCAACACACCAACAAGTAGCAAGCCCCAACTATATAATATAATGAAGTAGTAGGTATCCCAAAGGCCTGAAGTGGATCTAATGGAAAGAAGTGAACATTGTCAAAAGCCTTCCAATCAATATATAAATGTAGATTTATTATTATTTTAATTGGAAATCTTCAATTAAATAATAAAATTTAATGACGTTTCTCCCAATCTAAATTTCTTATTAGCATAATTCACTACCTTCATACCATTTTTAACAACGTTGTAACATGTGCATTAATTTCCTTTTTGGTGCACAATCTCCACCTTTTAGGACAATATGGTGCAGTGACCCAACCCCTACAAATCATTACGACAAACTAAGAATAGTAGAGAAGATGAAAGCTTGTACAAACCAGCATATTTTTCAAACAACTAATCCAAGATCAGTACCTTAACTTTTTCATGAAGATATCATATTGAGAATGTTTGAAAAATGGTGGGAAATCTGGGCAGCGACTATCTCTCTTCTGCGAGGGTGATGCAGAAAGAGTTAAGATTTCATTGTTCTGAATTTTTTTTTTGTTAAATCAAAAAAACCAATATTAATGGAGATATCGGTATTTTTTACTAGATGTTGTGAAGTGACTAAATGTAGCTTTAACCATTCACCTTAAGATTTTTTTTACAATATAGTTTCCTAAGTCTATTTAATATCTTCATTATCATAAAAACCAAACTATATCCATCTTAACTCCACATCTACCACTGTTAGAGGGATGAAATCATTTAGCACTTGGTAGACCCGGAATTAGGATGGATCTAAGTTGATAAAATTTCCCCTTTAAATAGTCTATTCTCACATGAATACCATGGTATTACCATGGGTTATCATAAACCTGGAGCTTAAAAACTACTATTAGTAATTTATAAAATTAATAAAATTAATAATTGATTTTTATTTTATTTTTTTTATTTTAACCAAGTTAAAATCTTTAAGTGACATTAAATTACAAGATCCATTTTTACTCTTGATCTACCAAGCCCCAAGAGGGATCAAATATTTTTTCACTCGATGTTAGTTTACATATCATGATATTTGATCCAGAGTAAAGATGGATCTATGCTAGTTTCATTCCCCCTTTTAAATAGGCTGCATTCTATGTGAATACCATGGGTTAATACCATGTGCCATCTTTATTTTTATTAATAATAATTTGGCCCATGGTATTTGGCCCATAGGCTTCACTTAAATATAACACCATTTTTTAGTCTTCGTAAATATAAGATGCCTTATGGAGTAAATAGAAAAAATGTTTTATTGATTTACCATACCTCTCGTTTATTTATATTTTTATTAATTTACCATACCTCTTTTATAAATATGGTATTTGGCTCATAGGATTCAATTAAATAAAACCTTTTTTTTTAGCCTTCTTAAATAGAAAGAGGGTTATGGACTAAATATAAAAAGAGGTTTTATTTCTTTACCATACCTATAGTTATTTATATTTTTATTTATTTATCATACCTTTGAAGTATAAAAAGAGGTTTTATTTATTTACCATACCTCCACTTTATTTATATTTTTATTTATTTACATGCTTGCGTGTTCATAATATAAAGGTGACATATGGAGTAAATATAAAAAATGTTTTATTTATTTACCATACCTATCCATTTTATATTATTATTTTTATTAATTTACCATAACCTCTTTATAAATATGGTATTTGGCCCATAGGATTCACTTATAATGAAACTCGTTTTTTAGCCTCTTAAATAGAAAGAGGGTTATGGACTAAATATAAAAAGAGGTTTTATTTATTTACCATACCTCTAGTTTATTTGTATTTTTATTTATTTACCATACCTTTGGAGTAAGTATAAAAAAAGCTTTTATTTATTTACCATACCTCCACTGTATTTATATTTTTATTTATAACTATCATAAATACATTATTTTGAAAATGAGAGCGAATGGAATATTGTAACTCCTAATTTCAAGGGCTAAATTTACTTTTTTTACCCTCCCTTAAAATAAGGTGGGCTAACCTCCATACCTAATTTTTCATAAAATAAATTTGAGGCGATTTGTAACAATCTACTATGATACAAAATATTCGCCCAATAAAAATATAAAACCCTTTAATTTAGCCCAAGGGCGAAAATTCGCCCCTAAAATTTTCCATGTAATCCTCATCGAGCAGAATTCCTCCCTAGTTCCCCTACCTTTTCGTTGGTGTTTGCTTTCCCCGGATTTTTTTCAAAACCCACAAGATGATGTACAAGCAAGACTATCTAGTCCTACAACTATATCCTATTCAAACTTTGATGAATTTCCATTTGAAGAATCCTCCCAACACAATGTTGGAGAGACAATTTTTGAGTTTTTCAATGCACATACAAAATTTATCTTACATTTATTCTTTAAAAAAAATAGAAGATAAAAATAAAATCTATAACAGACAAGAAAAAGGGCAAAGAGTGTACATCTAGAATTTTAAGCTTAAGCCTGGAACAAACAAGTTCGTTCTTCAAGTTAAATACTCCAGAAGACTTGGAATATGTAAATCTCCATTGAAGATACAAGAATATATATTAAAATGTATGAATAAGAATATGTTACAATTGAGAGTGAGGGGCCTGCTTATATACCCTAAGTGATGCAGGAGCATTCAGCTCAGAAGAATCATTGTATTTTAGTAGACATAGGGGGTTCTTGTGTTTTAAGGAAGTTGGTTTCCTAAGCGTTAAAATTAATGTAATTACTTAGGCTTTTGAGTGATTTTAATGAGAATAGGAATTAATTAAGTATTGTGAGGCATATTTGTAAATGTTCTTGCATGTTGAAGAACATGAGAGATTTAGGATAGTTGAAAGATTTGAGAATCAGTTGTAAATCTTAGATTAGGAGTTGGTTTCACGATTTGTGGATTAAAGAGGATCCCTAGGGATAAAGATGAGATTTTAGGATTTTGTTGAGAAGGTTATGGATCTAAACCAGAAATTGGTTATAGACTCCTTTTGTATAAATGTAAGCCTAAAAGACATAGAAAGAGTTAGTCAAGTTAGATCGTTGGTTAGCTAGTTAGAGGTTATGACTTAGAGGTTTGACTGTAAGCCTACGAGCAAGTAGGAAAACAAAGGCCACTGATTAGAATATCAAGCCAGAGAGAGAAAGAGGGACTTGTATGTAAATATTTGTTTATTAATACAAACAACTAGATTCTGAATTTGTGTGTGTATGGAGTAATTTAGTTATAATCTGAGTGTGAACTAGAGTAAGATCTGTGTAACAGAGGTTGCAGGTGGAGTTCGAGCAAATCACAGCCGAGATTCAGGAGTGACTGTGTTAAGAGCATGCGGAGTTAAATCAAGACGGAGTTGTGTTGCAAGAAAACTAAACACTGAAACCCTGAAGTAAAACCCGAAACCACAGAAACACTAAGAAATGGCATAAAAGTGAAGTAGGCAGAAAAGAACGGGAATCGTCAGATCATTTAGATTGACGGATATTAATGGAGGACGAAGAAATGAGGTGACGATGCACAGGAGTCATTGGATTTATAAAATCAACGAACGAGGCCGAAGGCGATGGACGGCCAAGATTAAGTCGTGCAACATAATGTAAAAGAAATGAAAGGCGGAGATTAAACTTCAGTGTTAGCGGAAAAGGAATCGCGGAAGTTGATCTAGATCGTCAAATCCACAAATACATTAAATCGACGGTTATCATGTGGGTAAAGTGCGTGAGCATTAATGCACGAGAAAAGTAGTTTCATAACAGGAAATGGCTTATCGCACTGGCTCTAAGTGGTAAGTGGTAATTTGGGGTGGTCACCCGATTCGATTGATCGGTCAACACTTAGCACTCGGGTGGAGAGAGAAAACCACTTTATCGGACCGGTAAACGTCGCGCAAGATCCTCGTCCGATATCGTTGTTGACCGTTGGATCAAGTGTGCTTTGAGCAACGGTAGAGGATCACTGATTACTTTTGTTGATCAGGGGAACCAACAACTGTCAGATTGAATGGTAAGATCAACAACGGAGATTGAAGCCGATAAGGCTTGGAAAAGAGCGGACCTGAGAACTTTATCAACGCGAGTTAAGTGATTTGAGTTCCAGCGGACGAATGGGTTTAAGTGGTGATACAAAGCAACAGTCGTTGATCTAGTGGAGTGAAATAAACGGTGGAGGATTGAACCGATAAAGGTGAGCATCAGAAAATGTGCAAAGGTCGTGGATTGGCAAAAAGGTAAAGTTAAGTGAGTTATGTGTATTTCTATTATACTAGAGTTATAATAGAAATAAATGAATTAAATGTACTTTGGGTTAAGTCGGGTTTAACAAAGTTGGAGACCATGGTATGGACTTTGGTTAATATGCGCGGGGTATAGAATTAACCAAAGTTTATGAGGGTTGAATAAGATTCCGCTGGAAGGGTTAATTAAGGTTTAGACTATTGGATAGTTATTGAAACGTTTCCGCATGAGGTTTAATTAAGAAGCCAAAAGCCTTAATTTGTGAATGTTTTCACCATGGATAGGGTGATTAAAGCCTAGGACCAATGACATGCAATTTTATTTGCAAAATGTGGGTATTGTCGGCTTAGGCTGGCATCACTAAGCAGGTGTCCCTTTATGAATGGTCATGTCTCCTTAGACATGCCTCTTTGTTTAACTAATTATTATTTTAATTACATATTATTGTGATTATTATTTATTATCTATATTTATTACTTTTACATAATTATATTCATAACATTGCCTTCCTCTTTAAAAAGCTTTGTCCTCAAAGCTTGTTGATGAAAGGGCATGATCTCTTTTTCTGCTATGAATGTTTTCTCGTCTGGAGACAGTCATCTTTGTCGATACAAGTTGATATGATCCTTGGAGTGATATATAAAATTGTCGCACGGAGGAAGGATCTGACCATCCTAAATTAATCTTTTGTGAAATCTTTTGATTACTAGAAACTTGTGATGAATTGTTATCACTGGACTGAGTTGTGCGCACTTCAGTATTCTTCGGAACATAAGTCTGTTGTTTATGTTCTGAGTGATACGAATTCGTAGATTGATTGAAATGTTTTCTCTTGTGATTGAGATGTACATAAAGAGTTCTTTTGGTTTCCCTTATCATGTGTGTGGCAAGACTACGATTTACTTCAAGTTTCGATGTCGTCGAGTTGGTTAGAAAATCTTCACTTCGAATTTCCTTCGTCTCAACATCTGAGCGTGTTTTTTCTTCAACTGACGTGTCTTATTGGTATTCATACCATTTTCTTTAACTTGAATTTCCTTATTTGAAGAATTCAACGCTTCCTTGTCAATAAGTTGGTGTGCCCTATTTTCCAACGACTTTTTGTCCTTCTTAAGTTTCTTAATTTGTGTTAATAATTTTTTACTATGGTCTTTAAGCCGAGAAACTTCTTCATTTCAATCAAAAGTGATTTTGTCAATTTCTTTTTGCATATTTTGCAATAATTTTTTACCTTATTGAAAAATTAGTTTTGAAATGTCTTGTATGTCTTTGGGTGTTACTGAATTTGACTTTAGTCTAACATCCTGGAGTTTTATTTTCTTCTTCCTGTAGGAAAATGTTAAAAACTTATTTTTCGTATTTAAGATGAAGCATGCTAGAGTTTCTATCCAGGGTGAACCTAAAATAATGTCACCTTGATTGCTCCATAGGGTTTGAACTAAGAATTGCGATATAAATGTATAATCCTCGGTGTTTCACTGTAAATTGGTTGTCATATTTTTTGTTGCCAAAACAATCTAATTTTCCGATTATATTTGACTCTAGAATCACTAACCGATTTGCGATTTTAGGCTTTATATATTTTTTATCTTCGGTAGGTGAGATAGCAATAGTGACATATTTTCCCACAATAGGCCCTTTAATTCTAAATAGCACTGAAGCATGATTAAGTGAAGTTTCTGGAGGGAGTTGATAAATATGTTCCTAAATAGCTTGTTATAACAAGAGTTTCAGGGAGCCGAGGATGAAGAAAAACGAGGGTTTGGTCGCAGGAACTTAGGCCGAGCATAGGGCCTGCTGGGCTACGACCTAGGGCCCATCAGGGAACGAATCGGGAGGCGACGGAAGGCGTTTCAGAACCCCGGTGGATAGCGACAGATAGAAGGGCAGGTGGAGGTCGGTGATCATCGTGAGGCAGACAGCTGGAAGTCATCAGGTTGAAGCACAGTAACAAGGTTTTACCGAGGGAAAGAAGGCAATAGATCTACTGTGTTGACAGCGAACTTACATCGAAGGAATCGACTGCCAGGTAACCTGCGACCCTCCGCCGTAACCATCGTTAATTCAAATGAGTTCATTGACCTAGATCCTGCAATGGAGGATATACATTCAGTTTGGGGGAAAGACCCAACTGCTTAGAACATCGAACGTTACTTCGGAGCGTCTGAAACCCTAGGATCCGTCCCCTTTTCTCCGAAAACGCTAAGGTTTAACCAGCATTACTTTCAGTCGTCTAAGAAGTTGGAGGGGAGCGTTCCTTTTCACCAGGATGCTAAGGGTCTGCAGCAAAACAGAAGACAGAGCGAAGACGAGTTACATGCAGGCTTTCAAAGCAGTAAAGGGAAACCCTCTTCCATCGGCCTGGTTCTCTCTGGAGGGTTAGAGGATATTGTGAATCTTGGATCGAGCATAGGGCAAAGACCTGAAAGGGGTTTGGGAAGGATCGCAACAGTTACCAGAGCTTCCATTGCCAAAGATCATGGCAGCCCTAATAGGATAGGCGGGTGGAAGGATCACGACTTCGAAGGTCCTCCGGATCCACGAGAAATCACCATCGGAGCAGAATTGGAGGCTCAGGTAACACAACCTCTATCCGAGTCTTTTATTCACTCCTTAAGAAATTCGGTTACGGCCTCTCCCGAGCCAAGACCCTCCCCATTGATCACCGGTCCAGATCAGTAAGGCAGGCACGAGACTAATGAGGAATTAAGGGAAGAGGACATAGGAGCAAGAAGAAAAGGGGAGAAAAGGAAAAAGCAGAGGCCGATTAACGCTCAGGACATAGAAGGGAATTTGGTTTTGGGAATGGACATGCAGATAGAAGAGGCCCTGGAGGTGGCAGAATGCACATTGGTAGGCAACCTCCACTTTCATCCAAACCTGGGGGGGAACAGAATTGGCAGTCCGACCTCATTAGAGGTTTCTCGATTTCGACACTAGCAAAAGGTTGGTTTATGGTGCGTTTTGAGCACAAAGAGGCGGCAGATTGGGTTGTCAATAGGAATTGGACCTTCGGGAACATCTCGGTTCTCTTCAAAAAATGGAGTCCTCTGTTTGATGCAATCTGTTTAGTCAATTTAGTGTTCCTAAATTGATGTCATTAATTGTCAACCCGGGGCTCGTAAGCTGATGAAGTGAAGGTGTACTATATGTACTTAAGAAACCTCTTAAAGCTTTTTGTCGTTTGGGGTGTTGTTTGTGGTTGATTTATCTTCCTAAGATGGAGTGATGTATTTATAAACAGATGAGTGAAGGTGTGTGATTAGTGGTTTCTAACTACTTGCTAAAAAGGAAAATTTGAAGGAAATAAATGAATTAAAATGAACTGAAAGCAAAGAACCACTTTCTAATGGCATTAGACACCATTCATGCTGCTGCAAATAAAAGGTAAGAAAATAACTTAAAAGACCAATGATAATGTTTATCTCTTCCTAACTCTCTTCCTCTAACACATAGTACTATGTAAGAAACGATTAGGAAGTAGCTAAAGATAAGTCTAAGAAATGATAAAAATGAGAAAAATCTACTTTAAAGACTAGTTATAATGTTTTGCTCTTTCTAACTCTCTGCCTCTAACACATAGTACTGTGTAAGACACGATTAGAAAGTAGTTTAAAGATTAGTCTAAAAAGTACCCAAAGTCAGCTGCAAGTTATCAGTATTCTGATCTCTAAAAGATAGACAATTTATAATAAAGAGATCATTCATATGTTAGCAGACAGATTTGAGAAATAAAACTAAAAATTAGCTATGAAAATAAAGTAAAACAACAACTTTGAATCTGTCAACTGAAACTACCACTAGATATAAAGCAAATACATAACACACAAGCAATCCCAGGTTAAAAACCTGCAAAAGAACAATGCTAATCAGCTTAAAATAAAGGCTGGAAATGAAATAACATGAAAGCAAATTACGCTGTACATATGTCAAGAAAAGGAAATGCTGAATGGAAATAAGGAAATGCTGAAGATAAAATATTGTACAAGGCTA
>APFE031748678.1:12108-40244 GCA_000404065.3 Pinus taeda
ACTTGAGGTACAAGATGCATGCAAAGCCTTGAGGAGCAAGGCAAAGGTTAGATACTTGGTGGTTGAGAGGGAGAGTAAATTACCTCTCAACATGCATCACTAGAAGAAGTCTCAGATGATTGTGGAGGAGCCATGATTGGTGCAACAACTTCAGGAGGTTGTGGACCAACCACAACTAGAGAAGCTGAGAGGAGATCAAGTAGAGACATCCACTCATGTAGAGACCTCCAATAGGGGGAAAATTTGAGCCAGGTGGGCTGAAGGATCACATGCAGCCATACCTCCAGGTAGGAGGTGGCGCGATGTGGAGTAATCGTCCCAAGGAGGAGGGGCAGGATCCTTGAGGTACCCAACCTCTTTGATTCGATTTTGCTACAGGATCCCCAATGAGGAGTAGCAGGACTAACTGATTGGGTTGAGACAGATGCAGATGGAGTAGCAAAGAGAGCTACAGTGTAGGGAATCCTAGGACAACACAGAGTTAGCAGGCTACATCAATGCGAGAGGCACAAGAGTGTTGCACAGTGTAGGGTAGCACAGAGAGGTGTGCAATGGTGTGAGATGCATGGAGATGTTGTAGTAACGTAGAGGTCACAGAGGGAGCACTTGTGAGTAGTAGGTAGAGCTTCAACATCAGAGTATGTTTCTAGCCCAATAGAGAGGTCAGTTGGGAGTTTTTTTTGTTCTGAGAGTTGCTGGAGCAACCACACTTGGTAGATGTGTTACATGTAGAACATTCCAGAGGTACAGGATCAGGTTCGAGAGGAAGCCTTTCTTGTTGAGAGGGAGTGTTGAAAATTGGCAACAAGAAATTGCTAAAAATAGACGTGCTAAAAATAGCACTGCTAAAAATAGCAGCTTGGGCATCAGTGCTGGATTGGGCAATAAGGAATGAAAAATGGAAGTGTTAAAAATAGAAGTTCTATGTTTAGCAGTTCAAGCTGTATTCCTATTTTTAGATAGTCCCTGGTCTAAAATAGGAAGTAAAATTCGAATTTGGTCTTACCAGCAGTTTGAATATTAATTAAGTAATTCTCCATGAGTTAATTAGTTAAGGAAAATCAAACTTGAAGTCTTTGTGAGAACATGCAATAATTTCTCCACTGATTGGGGAATGTATCCTTGATTTGCTCCACTGATTGAGGAATTAAGGATGAGTTCTATATTGAGAAGATCAATTGACTTAGTTTAACTTAGTCAAGTTCCGTTAGATTAATTTAACAAGTTGTTAAATTAATGAGATATAGTTTGTTGATGCTTGCATGCATGTGACAACTATTATTTTCAGATAACTGAGAATTCTCTCATGGATAGCTGATGCATGGTAATTCAGAAAGAGACTCAATTGAGATCAGATGAGGGACAGTGTACTATCAGATGCTTGGATATTTCTAGTAAGTATTTCTTGCATGCAAGAGGAATTAATGTCCTCAAGGATTGCGTAGTTGGACCTGAGGTTGACAGTAGGTATGATCTGGGGCCAATTCACATATGTTTTGTAATTGGACCCCAACCAAAATTGCGCAAGGAAATAGGGGATTAGAGTACTTGTGGCCTATATATTGAGACCTAGGTAGTCTATGATCTTCATCTTTTGCTTACAAAGAGTACAAGATAGCTCTTGAGCTGATTCTTTTTGTAAACAGAAGAGGATTTCCACTTGATTGATAATACAGTGCTGGGGGTTTTATGCTGGTGCTTTCCCCAGTGATATACCTTGTGCTATGGTTGATTATTTCTCTTGATTAGTTATATGTGTTTATGCTTGATGATGCTCATGAATTCGATTATGCTTCCACTTAATGTTTTCTAGAACTAGATCAAGTGTTATGTTTTAGTACATTGCATATATTAGTTTGATCTACAGGTGAATTTTCTACATGGTATCAGAGCTAGGTTATCAAGGAAGAACAATATACAAGAAGAGGAGATTTCAAAGTTTTGAGTTTTGGGTGGAGAGTTTGCAGAGAAGATCTGAAAATTTATGTACAAAATTTTCAGAAACAAATAGCAGAATTGGATTCCTTGTAGAAAAATAACCAAAAAAAAATCGGCTGAATCAGAGTTCGGAGAAGGGAGATATTGTTGATTTAAAATCAGCTATTTTTGTAGAAAATTTCGTGACGACGAGAAATATGAAACATATTAGTGTGGTAGCCAAGAACCTGTATGCACTTGAGGTACAAGATACATGCAAAGCCTTGAGGAGCAAGGAAAAGGTTAGATACTTGGTGGTTGAGAGGGAGAGTAAATTACCTCTCAACATGCAGCGTCAGAAGAAGTCTCAGACGATTGTGGAGGAGCCACGATTGGTGCAGCAACTTCAGGAGGTTGTGGAGCAGCCACAACTAGAAACGTTGAGAGGAGATCGAGTAGAGACATCCACTCATGCAAATACCTCCAGTAGGGGGAAACTTCGAGCTAGGTGGGCTGAGGGATCACATGTCGCCATACCTCCAGGTAGGAGGTGGGGGGATGTGGAGTAATCGTCCCAAGGAGGAGGGGCAGGATCCTTGAGGTACACAACCTCTTTGATTTGACTTTGCTATATGCGCCTTGAAGAGGAGTAGCAGGATTGAATGATTGGGTAGAAATAGATGCGGATGGAGCGGCAGAGAGAGCTACAGTGTAGGGAATCCCAAGATAGCGCAGAGCTAGGAGGCTACAACAATGCGAGAGGCACAAGTGTGTTGCACAGTGTAGGGTAGCACAACGAGGTGTGCAACGGTGCGAGATGCATGGAGATGTTCCAGTAGTGCAGAGGTCAGAGAGGGAGCAGTTGTCAGTAGTAGGTAGAGCTTCAGCATCAGAGTATGTTTCTAGCCCAAAAGAGAGGTTAGTTGGGAGTTTTTTTTGTTCTGAGAGTTGCTGGAGCAACCACACTTGGTAGATGTGTTGCATGCAAAACATTCCAGAGGTACAGGATCGGGTTTGAGAGGAAGCCTTTCTTGTTGAGGAGGAGTGTTGAAAATTGGCAACAAGAAATTGCTAAAAATAGAAGTTCTAAAAATAGCACTGATAAAAATAGTAGTTTTGGCATTAGTGCTGGATTGGGCAACAGGGAATGAAAAGTGGAACTGCTAAAAATAGAAGTTCTATTTTTAGCAGTTCAAGTTGGATTCCTATTTTTAGATAGTCCCTGGTCTAAAATAGGAAGTAAAATTCGAATTTGGTCTTACTAGTATTTTGAATATTAATAAAGTAATTCTCCATGAGTTAATTAGTTAAGGAATATCAAATTTGAAGTCTTTGTGAGAACATGCAATAATTTCTCCAATGATTGGGGAATGTATCCTTGATTTGCTCCACTGGTTGAGGAATTAAGGATGAGTTCTATATTGAGAGGACCAATTGACTTAGTTTAACTTTGTCAAGTTCAGTTAGATTAATTTAACAAGTTGTTAAATTAACGAGATACAGTTTGTTGATGCTTGCATGCATGTGACAACTGTTATTTTCAGATAACTGAGTATTCTCTCTTGGATAATTGATGCATGGTAGTTCAGATAGAGACCCAGTTGAGATCAGATGAGGGACAATGTACTATCAGATGCTTGGATATTTCTAGTAAGTATTTCTTGCATGCAGGAGGAACTAGTGTCGTCAAGGATTGCGTAGTTGGACCTAAGGTTGACAGTAGGTATGATCTCGGGCCAATTCACATATGTTTTGTAATTGGACCCCAATCAAAATTGTGCAATGAAATAGGGGATTGGAGGACTTGCGGCCTATATATTGAGGCCTAGGTAGTCTATGATCTTCATCTTTTGATTGCAAAGGGTACATGATAACTCTTGAGCTAATTCTTTTTGTAAACAGAAGAGGATTTCCACTTGATTGATAATACAATGTTGGGGGTTTTATGCTGGTTCTTTCCCCAGTGATATATCTTGTGTTATGGTTGATTATTTCTCTTGATACGTTATATGTGTTTATGCTTGATGATGCTCATGAATTCGATTATGCTTCCACTAAATTTTTTGTGGAACTAGATCAAGTATTATTCTTTAGTACATTGCATATATCAGTTTGATCTACAGGTGAAATTTCTACATAGTGAACACAATATATGCTCTAGGAAACCCTAACAGGATAAAACCCAGTTAGAAGGTGAGGTTGTTGTACTCTCTCTCTCTCTCTGGAATGCAAATAATACAAGTAGAAAAGGAGAAGGCATACTCTATGGAGTTACCTAAGACCTATGGCTTGATAATTTGCTACAAGTACTAAACACTCACTGTTATGCTTTCTCACTTCCATTCCCAAGTTGTTTTGCTTTGGTATGGAACAATATACAATAAAAAATGTCTGGAACCCATTTTCCTCATAATGGCTTGGTTTTAACATAGCCTAATAGCCAACTAGGGTTTAAGTTTTGGCTCTTTCAACTCTCAACCAAAATTACAAATTTGGTGGTTTTCATGAGTAATGGTGGCTAGCATGGCATCCTCTCTAACCATTGTGGTAAAACATGCAGGTCAAGTTCTAAGAGACATAACCTTTGCATATGATACATTGATTGACACGATTCTTGCAACAACGGAAAGGTCTCTTAGTCTAGAATAACATCATGGGGTTTGATGCTTAAACAAGAAAGTTTTACCAAAAATACACAATTTATGATCCAACGAGAAAATAATTATCTCAGTTAATAATTATTTTTCTATCAATGGTTGTTAAAACTATGGATAATGCATGATAATAAACAAAATAAATCATAATATTAAAGTGAGAATCTAATCTCATGATGATTTCAATTTTACCATTGTAATTATGATACCCACCCATGGTTTTCACCCATGGATTTTGTAAGCCATGGCATTTACTCATGATATCATAATATATTATATTTACCCATGGTGGTGTAATTTACTAGCCCATGGTATTCACCTATGTATGTTTTAAACCATGGTATTTACCCATGGTATTTGAAATGTAACAAGAGGCATTACTCTCTATGAAAGATACGAGTAAAAGGCATAACTACGAAACTTCTCATAATGTAGTCTCATGGTATATTACCAATTTCAATAAATATTTGAGTTCCTCTTGTGTTATTTTTCTGCAATATTTCTCTTACACATTGAGTTCTTATTATAATGTTTTTATACAATATCTCTTTTACTCGTGGTGCCATATTCTAATTTCTTATTATACTATTGTTATGAAATATTTATATTAAGCATTATGGTGTATTCCTTTGCCATTCATGAAGTTTGATTTTTTAAAGAACTTGGATCACAATGACATTAATGCATTAGATCTCATGAGAATGTTGTAGTTGAGCGCATTTGGGCCAAAGTACAAGTGCCAAAGTAGTACTAGGATGGATGATTGGATCACAATGACATTAATGCATTAGATCTCATGACAACTATGTATTTGAGTGCACTTAGGCCAAAGTAGTACTGGGATGGGTGATTTGTTGGGATGTTTTAATTTTTTTATTCTTGCATCAATATTTAACTCTCATTCCTCCAACAATCTCGATAAGTGGTATTAGACGGGGGCTGCTCTTGTTTGTTATTTTGCACATTTCCCAAATGAGGTCAGGGTACAAGGAGCTTAGCCTCAAACTATTGCAACCTTTACAAGTATTTGCTCATCGACCCCAACAAACTTACATTGCGAACGGAAAAATAAATGACAGAGCAGGAGATCCTATCAAATTGTTGTTCGAGGAAGCACTTACATGACAGAGGAGTGAGATGATGGAATCCTTTACAACATCTCATTATATGGTGAGAATTTACAAGGATAAGCCACCATATCTCTACCAGGTGGATTAGAAAGTGAACTATCTCAACACGGTTATGGGTCAACCACACAAAACCCTTACCACTGAAGTCCATTTGCTAGGTCGCACACTGTCAACATCATAGTTGGCACATAAGCATTATAGAGTATCTCTATCCTCACATCTTCATTCATTAGATTTATGAGTCAACCACACAAAAGCCTTGCCACTGAAGTCCATTTGTAAGGCTGCAGACTGTTAGCATCATAGTTGGCCCACAAGCATTATAGGGTATCTCTATCCTCGAATCTTCATTCATCATCATAGTTGGCCCACAAGCATTATAGGGTATCTCTATCCTCGAATCTTCATTCATCATCATAGTTGGCCCACAAGCATTATAGGGTATCTCTATCCTCGAATCTTCATTCATCATGGTTAAGGGTTGTTCATAAACCCACGGTTATGGTTCAACCACGTAAAACCCTTGTCTTCAACAAAACTTGGTTTTAGGTCATCCACAAACCCACAATTATGTTCTTATTCAAGAGAGGCTTCCCCATATGGTACTTTAGACAATGGAGACCATTACTTCTTAAGGGGGAGGATGAAAATAATTGCCACAATTAATAATTTTTTTCTATCAATGGTTGTTAAAACCATGAATAATACATGATAATAAAAAAAATAAATCATAATATTAAAGAGAGAATCTAATCGCACGATGATTTCAATTTTACCATCGTAATTGTGATACTCACCAATGGTATTCACCCATGGATTTTGTAAACCATGGTATTTGAGATGTAAGAAGAGGCATGATCATTAGTGAAAGATACCCGTAAAAAATATAAATACAGAACTTCACCATGGAGTAAATCATCATTTTTCTCATAATGTAGTCTCATGGTATATTACCAATTTCAATAAATATTTGAGTTCGTCTTGTGTTATTTTTCTGCAATATTTCTCTTATGCGTGGAGTTCTTATTATAATGCTTTTATTAAATATCTCTCTTAAGCATCATGTCATATTTTGAGTTCCTATTATACTATTTTTTTTGCAATATTTCTCTTAAGCATTCAGACATATTGCTTTTGCCATTCATGAAGTTTCCTTTATTAAATAACTTGGATCACAATGACATTAATGCATTAGAATTCATGAGAACTTCGCGGTCGGGTACACTTGGGCCAAAGTAGTAGTGGGATGGGTGACTGGTTGGTAAGTTTAATTTTTTTTATCTCTCTTAAGCATCATGTCATATTTTGAGTTCCTATTATACTATTTTTTTGCAATATTTCTCTTAAGCATTCACACATATTCCTTTGCCATTCATGAAGTTTCCTTTATTAAATAACTTGGATCACAAAGACATTAATGCATTAGATTTCATGAGAACTTTGCAGTCGGGTACACTTGGGCCAAAGTAGTAGTGGGATGGGTGACTTGTTGGTAAGTTTAATTTTTTTATTCTTGCATTCCTCCAAGAATCAAGATCAATTTACGTCCTTAAAATAGCCCCAAAGGGTTTCAAACCCTAATTCTCCAAATTGGATCCCACTAATAAAATTTCTCCTATAAGTTGATTCCTCCATTTTTTCCACTTTGAAAGCATTGAGATAGAAAAAAAATATATAATTATCCAATACAAATCACACATTGTAATTGAATTTAGTTGTATAATGTGTCTATATGGTAGGGAACTAACTAGCCTCCATGTTTAAGTATGATCCCTATGGAAAATTAAGATGCATTCATCTTAATATCAAATGGTTGTTGTAAATTCAAAGAGGGGACACCTAGCTCTACACAATGTTGGTCTAAGTTTCTCATGAGCCTATTATACCATCAAGGACCAATTGAGAGATATGTGTTTCAAGAGCTTATGCAAGACTAAGAAAGATAAGAGAAATGCCAAATGAATTTTCTGTAATAATTTAAGCCATCAACATAATTTTAAGTTCACCTATGGAAGTAGGAGTGAGCCATCATGTGAGAGAAACAACATTAGTATGATTCACACAAAAAATTGACTAAACAATGAGAAATTCCATAGAGATGGAAATATAGTAAAAGTAGGATTTCTTTAATTTGACTTGTATCATGGGTGACTAAGAGGTCAAATGTAATTTTCACATGCTATGGATGGTCCTCTTGGACCTTGTTGAACATATTAATATCATCTAGGTATATACCATAATATTTGTTCCCAAATATTATTACAACCTTTCCCTAACCTCCCTCCTCTAGGGTACCAAGGACTTCATCAATTGGAATATGAGACCATCTTCTTTGAATAAGACACGTTGCGTAGTTAGTGGATATGTACTTAATGTAAAAGGTAATATTTATTAAATAAGTCCCTCTAGGTGGTTGGTTCTCATTAATGGTGGGACCACAAGTAGTTAGCCTTTTGCTAAGTAAGAAGCTATTTATAGAGCTAGAAGGCTTTTCAATGTTCTTTGAAGTATAATTATTGTACTTAGGCTCTTATCAATTGGAGGCCATCCTCTTAAAAAAGGATCATGAACACATCTATCTCATTCAAGATTAACATTACAAGGTCTATATTTTTCAGATTTAATATCATTGTCTTTCCTATTTAATTTCTTGGAATTTACATTTTGTTGAATTGTTCTCATATTTTACTATTTATATTGGCTATAATAGAATGCATGTGGTATCAGAGCTCATTATATGCCTCCCTGCACCTAAATTTTTTATAATATTTTCTTAGACTATAGAAACTTATTGACATCTTTAAACATAGATATTTGTATTCAATGGGTAAGATTATGGCTAAGAAACATAGACATGTGGAATACAAGTGGAGTAACCTAGTTAATCAACATTGTACACATCTTTTAGTTCCTAGAAAGTAGTATCCCATTAGAGGTTTTTTTTGAATGGATCAAATTTTATATGTTTGTTTGGTTGTATTAGAATCATGTAGGTTTTAACCTTGTACAAAAATTATCTACATACGAATTCTAAAAGTATAAAATAAACAATGGCGAGAACATAAAACATAAAACAAATATACACGTAGATTTTCCCTGGATCCCAAAACCGGTAGTACCAGATTGATTTTTTTCATTATTTCTTTCAATGTTACAATACATATATATACATGTTGAAGCATTTGTAAATCCTAATCCATTAACCCTGGATTAGAACATAATCTAGTTCCCTTGACCAAATCTATAAAATACCATGGGCAGAGAACCATCATGCCCAAAATCATGTGCGAAGTCCATGCACAAAACCATGGGTAGGTTGACTCACCTAATATAGGGTAAAAAAAAAACTCTTCGGTCATTTCCCCAGACCCCATTCAGGGGAGCTACTGCCCCCCCCTGCAAACACCCTGACAAGGGGGGCTGTAGTCCCCCCTCTAACCCCCGACTTCGCGTGTGGGGCTAGTCATGGAAAGAATATAACACATACCCAAAAAATCATTGTAGGTGTACCTAAAACCATCCTTATATAAGTCACTTTATTTTCTTGTTTTTATCGTACATAGATAATAACATTCGTCTCATCTACTAGGGAATTGGGTAGTATAGATAAGGGTACAATCCATCCTCCCGAGTTAGTTTCATGAAATATTAAAAAAATACTAATATTGGAAACCCTGAGGTATATCAAATATCTACAATACTTGATGTTCATTTTTCCTTAGAACATGTCTACAAATCCAAACCCATTGTAAAATAAACAATTAAAATAAATAATCCCTTAGAACATGAATAATTTGTAAAAAAATTCAATGTAATAATACTGCTAACAAAGGGATTTTTTAGGTTTTGGGATCCTCATTCCATTGTGGGATACCTATCTCAAACTATTCCTTTCATGACACTAATTGTATTGATTGTATTTATTATATTTATTACAAGCATAAATATCTAATCTTGTAGCCACCATCTTACATGAGAGGATAAATTAGCGACAAAAATCCAATCGTGAATCATTAATGGTGTTAGTCTGAGTCCCTAGACAATCAAAAAGTCCAAGGCCACATTGATATGAGTTGTAAACCTTATCTGTTCATGAGGGTTTGTCATGATCCACTGATGAGTTGTCAATGAGATATAGATATAGAATTGGTCAATTTTATGTATCATAAATTGACATCTTGAGATCATTTCAATCATTTTCATGTTGTGTCTTTCTTGTCCTAAATTATTAACATGGTATTAGAGCCATGGCTAATAATGGATAATAACATTATATCCTTCTTGACTCCTAAGGAGCTTGGTAACCCCATGGTAATGTTCCATGGGAGGTTATTGAAGATTAAGTGAAATGATGGTGCTAAGATAGACATGAAGAAGTCAGTCTGTGAACAAGATCATAACTATTAGCTTAATTTCTTGTTGAGTTAATCAACAATTTTGGTTTTAATATATTTTTGGAAAATATTTCATGTCAAATATCACGGTGAAAGATATATTGGTATGGTATATTACTCAAATCTATGCGAAAATAGAGATTTTGAATGTTGTTGGTTTGAATGACTATAAAAAGTTAAAAAGGAAAAAAACAAGAGTTAAGCTCTTAGTGCATTAAATCACTCCCCCTCCTTTCCTGGATTCGATCTTCCCCCCTTCGTAACACATGAAGATAGAATAGGGTTGACTTAACCACACCATCTCAATGTTTTTGAGGTTTATCTTCTAGTTTGGTCCATCTTTGCATTTCTTTATTGGGTTTTATCACTCTTCAACTACAAAGTGTAAAATTAGCATATAGGTAGTGGTGAAAAACATGTTGGCTATAAATCTAGAATAGGATGCGAAATATGAGTGGGTTTACAAGTTTTGGTAAAAGATAATGGTGACATTGCAATTGGGTTGTGCATCCATAAATTTTCACTAAAACCTTCCACAAGAGCCATTATTGGATTAGACCAAGGTTCCCAAAATTCCTCAAGATTGTAACCTCCAAACATCAACATGCCTAGAAATCTTTTAAGTCTATTTCCAAAGCGAAAATTTTTTTGTAAAATTATTGTTCTAAAGTATTGAATTGGCTCAATATAATTTCGATTGGAGGAGAGTTTATTCATTTGATTATTTTTGCAAGGGTTTATTCTTTGTTTTTTAGTTTCCATCATAAATGTATAAGAATTTTTAGCACAAATCATGTTGGTGGTGCCTCCTAGATATCCAATACTTTCCAATGCTCATAGGAAAGTCATTTCATAATTAAATTTAAAGATTAAATTACTCATGCCCCTATAAGGGATTCATAAAAGAGAGTAAATTATACGTGAGCCGCAAAATGAGGGCATAACCTTTGTGACTATTGAATTTTGGGTATTGTACCCACCATTTTGTGGGTGATATCGCTTAAAGATTTTTTATCTCCAAGATGGTCCTGAGCTAGCAACCAACAACCCCTTGCAACCACCAACTAGTTCCTTGTGCCATTTCTCTGCCACCTGAGCTAGCCATGTGGTCCCTCACCCATCTGCCAATATCGTATGTTTGAAGGTGGGCCTCCCGAACCTAAAGGTATGCCTTTTCATTTTGGTAGTTGAGTATTATAGTTTTCTTATCATGGCCACTTCTAGGCATGGATTAATGGGGGGACTCAGCGGAAAGAGTGGGCTAGGTCCATTCCCTTGTCCCCTAGACCCATTTTCAATGTTAACCTTGGATTCTAGTCTCGTGGGATCTCTTTTATTGATCATTTGGCTTTAGGGATGGTATTTCACATGAAACCTCAATTTTGGTTGCATGGTCCCACTTCCCCATCCACATATATTACCCCATTTCCATTCATTATTACCCTATTCATCATTTCTCCCACCTAGGTCCACATTACTCCACTGGGTCCACATAGGGTTAGCTCTCCCCTTCCCCTTGCCCACACCTTGGTTAGGCTTGGAATGATGCCCTGGAGATTGATGCAGTTAAAAAAGAAAAGTAAAAGCATAATTGGCCACATTCAACATGAAGATGTACCACAAAATGCAAAATATGGTCAGGGCAAAAACATTTAGCACATGGGAAAAAACCAATGCATGAGCTCTACACCATCATCATGGCCATTACCCTGCTTCCTACAAGTTCTATGAGCCTCCTTTATCATATAGAAACCCATGATTTTTCCAACCCCTGGTGGGAAATGAACCACCCTACCTTAAAAAGGGGTATTCACTGCTACATATCACACATCATAGGAAAAAGGCATATAAATATGTGATGGACCTTGAAAATTCCCATGTTTTCATCATGTAATATCACCATTCATACCCTAAAACCTTAGGTCTTTAACCCGTTCTGTACTCTAATTCCATCAACTTGTCGCCAAAGCACATTTTATGTCTTGTGGTTGAATATAATTAGTTTTCTTAGATTTTCTATGATTAAATATGATTATGCTATGATTTACTAATGAAGGTTTCGCTAAGCTCATTTTCACAGAGTTTTATCACCAAGTTTCCGCACAAGCTAGTAGAGTACAAAAATGGCCAATTTGTGGCTTTTAACACTTTCGGCATGCTTTCGGAGAAACTGAGAGAGGTTATTGTCAAAAATTATGTTGTAATACCTTTCCATAACTTGGATTGCACCCACGTCTCTAGAAGGAAATTCATAAATTTGCCCAAATCTGCAATAATTTTCAAATTTCCAACTTTCGCCTCAATTTCTGTAAATATGAAAGCGAACGAAGAAAATATGGCACATGGGTTTTGGTCCGAGTATAGCCAATTTACTAACCCTAAAACTGTTTTCTAAAATTCCTTACGGTTTGGGAAATATACAAAGTTCTCTAAGGCAAATTTATATAAAATGTCCAGATTTGTATGTAATAGTGAAATTCAGATTTACCTATTTTTATGCCACAATTACTGTTTGATAAGTTCTTGTCCTCCAACCCTGCATTGATCAACATCAACATCAACCATTAGCTATTTGGAGGCCATCTAGAGAATTCAAACATGGCATGAATTTGTTTGATTTAGAATGTAATTAATCTACAACATGTATAAAGGTAGAGCAACAAGCATAGGAAAGGCGGCAGCTCTCAAATATGGAAGTAATTGTTGTGTATTTCATGACTTGTTTTTAATCAAAGATATTGACAATGCTTCTGCTTTGAATTTGGTATTAAGAATTTGATGGATTGTTGATGATAGCCAATTGATTACGTTCAAGATCTTTCCTTTACTGTAAGTTAAGCCAACTCCCAGGTGTGGCCAGGCCCACCTATCTAGGTTAGCTTTGTACATTGCATGATATTAACACTGTGTGACTAGTCACCATTAGTCTTACCTTCATTACGAATTGGTTTGATTTGGTTTTCTGCATATGAACTGCATTAATTCAGTTGTTTAAAATATTGTAGATGCATTGATATCTTTATCTCCCGTGTTTCCAGAATTCACAGTTGAACCCTTGTGTGATCCTTGCTTTGATTGTAGAAAACCGTTATGATTTCTATCGCATTGCATTATAATCATCCGAGAAGTGCTACATGAGCATCTAATGAATGAGATGAATCATTTATACATTTGAGAAGTGTTGATACTTAACTCTATTTAGTGAATTCAAACCAATTCGAACAAGATTTGTCTCACCATCAAATTGTTCTTCATTCCCTCAGGCACTGGATTGGATTGACTCTTTACTTGAATTGTTTCATAGGCAATACCACATAAAAGAATTCTCGATGATCAATTAAACATTGTAATACCTTCGGTCTAGTTTCAAGTTATTTAGATTGAAGATTGTTGTTATGAATGTTGGATAGTTTATTATCGTTTAGCTCTGCTTAAATTGATAAATAGAATCTTGGATTGATTAGTAGGTTGTGTGGATTAAACGAAGAATGCAAAAGAACCCTTTGGGTGATTAGTTATTAAATGCAAATTCATTAGTTTTGTTAGATAAATGATTTCCCCTATTTTGTGTGATGATATATTTCATTAGTTTATTTGGATAAATGATTTCCCCTATTTTGTAGAGTGCTTGATTACATTTCTCATAATTATATTTCAATTAGATTTTGACAGTAGTACATTGGTTATTTACAAGTGAAGATTGGTGTGATTACATAGTAATTTAAAGTACATTTTCCTTGGAATTGTTTGATTGGATTGCTGCTCATTGAAGTAGACTAGATGCTTGAAGTTGTTCTCATCATTATAGTTAATTAGGATTTGTAAGTGAATCTTTGGTAGGGAACAAGTCAATTAAGTACATATTGATTGTTTAAGCTAGAATTGGGTTGCTATTATCAGTAGTGAATCTTTATTTGCTTTGAGTGTGGATTGTAGGAATTAGAACCAAAACTTGAGTGATTGGATTGATTAAGTCTTGTGTGATTAAATACCCGTTATCATAATTTGAAATTAGTGGTAAAGAGTCCATTAGATTGGAAGTCTTTTAGATTAAATTTGATTGTTGAGTTTGCTTGTCTTAGCTAGATGTTTGATTTCCTTTAAGTTTGCAAGCATTAATATATTTATTACCCAGTCGATCATTATAAGGAAACATTAAAACTCTGATCTAAAACTAAACAAAGAGAGCGCAAGACAACTCGTGCTTACGAACCCAGATTGGCAACTAACTGTTAGGAGGATTAATTATCGATTAAAACTCCCAACATTTTGGCGATGTTGCTGGGGAAGTTGTCATTTCTTATTCAGGTAACCATTATTATCAGAGTTTCAGGATCTTGCAGGGCTGTCAGAGGGCGGAGAGATTACGGTAAGACATGAGTGAAGAGCCACACATCCACTTTTGTTGGGTTGCTCCAAAGTTTGACCGATCACTGCTTGTTCTTGAGTTTTTATTTCCTTTATCTTTATGCGTAGAAGTAGAAGCACTTTATTTTATTTCCGCATTTCATGTAATTCGCAAAAGTTTGTAAATCCCACAGACATAGTAAGACACATCTACAGGAACCATAGTTAAGCCTCACAAGCAGCATAGGCCTTAGAATAGTCTGAAACACTCTGTGAGATATTTAATTTCTGAATTGGTTTGCTTTTAATAGATTAAATACTATTCTGATTCGCTCTTAATTGTGGTGAGCTTTACTTCAGTCAATATAGCTTCTAAATTCATATTCAGATTCCAATATTTAACGTTATATCATTTTTGGGTGCTGTAAGAACCCCCGTTACTAATATGTGTGTGGAGACAGGGACTATCAATCAACCAGATGGAGTTGCAGATGATAAATATGAAGGATCTCTCACAAGCCCTAGCAGCTGCTGGGATCTTGACCTCTACCTCTCAGGAAGAGAACTTCTTGACAATATTCAAGAACTTGTTTATTTCTCCACCACCACAAGAGGATTTGGAAGTCTCTTTTGATTTCCCTTACCACTCATCTAAGGAGACGAATGAATCATGCTCTATAATCAATGGAGAACATCCACTGGAACTTGAGATCGAGGAGTTATTGACATGTCTATCAAAAGATTCGGAATGTAATCAAGGGACTACTCACCCTACGAAGAACAATCAACATGACATGGAAGAATAGGATGCCCAGCATGGGCCAAATCAAGAAATGGAACAAGAATACCATGATTACATCGAACATTGGTTCCGAACAATAACTCAAGTGAGGCAGTATTCTCCTCTTCTAAAACTATTGTTATCATATCAAGTAAATTTGTTGGTTTTTCATGCTCATGTACACTTCCAAGTTTATATGTTAAATCTGAGCATGAATATCTATATGTACCTTCTCCGCACATGGCTTCATTTGCAAATTCCTCATTCATAATAAAATGCATGCTACTCTAATTAGGTCATAATCATGAAAAGAAAAGTATCTTGGTTCATGTAAAAGAAAAGTAGTAACTATAGTGTCGTCCATCCTACATTTGCACATATTGTCAATTGAATGTATCCAATAAAGGATGAAATCATTGCTGCCCTTGGTAAAGAAAAAAAATCCATAAGCATTGGCCTCACAAGAGAAGCGTATGCAACCACCTCACCTCATCCACTATCACTATCACCACCTCATCTCATCCACCATTTCCATTGTCATCTATCATCTCATTCATCATCGCCTCCTACCATATCTATTGCTTATCCTCAATTTGTATCATTCTCACAATTAAATCTATGGTAGTCAAATAATTATGGTGTTGCTCCATAAGAACCAACACCCCAAATCTTCACGCAATAATACTCCACATGAACTAACCCTGCCCAAAATAATGATGCCATAAGAACTTATATATGAGCAGAGTATTTATTTGCATGAGGACATGCAAAACCTCAAGCATAGGGGGATTATGGGCCTCAAAAATGCCCATGTTTTCATCATGCAATATCACCATTCATACCCTAAAACCCTAGGTCTTTAACCCGTTCTATACCCTAATTCCATCAACTTGCCGCCAAATCACATTTTATGTCTTGTGGTTGAATATCATTAGTTTTCTTAGATTTTATATGATTAAATATGATTATGCTATGATTTACCAATGACGGTTTCTCTAAACTCATTTTCATAGGGTTTTATTACCAAGTTTCTGCATAAGCTAATAGAGTATGGAAATGGCCAATTTGAGGATTTTGACACTTTCGGCATGCTTCCGAAGAAACCGAGAGAGGTTATTATCAAAAGTGATGTTGTAATAACTTTCCATAACTTGGATTTCACCTAGGTCAGTCATGTGGGTCTCTAGAAGGAAATTCATAAATTTGCCCAAATCTGCAATAATTTTCAATCTGCCAACTTCTGCCTCAATTTCTGTGCAGATGAAAGTGAATGAAGAAGATGTGGCACCTGGGTTTTGGTCCCAATATAGCCAATTTACTAACTATAAAACATTTTGCTAAACTTCCTTACAGTTTGGGATATATATGGAGTTATCTAAGGAAAATTTATATAAAATGTCCAGATTTGTACTTAGCAATGAAATTCGGATTTTCCTATTTTTATGACACAACTATGGTTTGATAAGTTCTTGTCCTCCATCCCCACATTGATCAACATAAAAATCAACCATTAGCTATTTGAAGGCCATCTAGAGAATTCAAACATGGCATGAATTTGTTTGATTTAGAATGTAAATAATCTACAACATGTATAAAAGTAGAGCAACAAGCATAGGAAAGGAGGCAGCTCTCAAATATGGAAGTAATTGTTGTGTATTTCATGACTTGTTTTTAATCGAAGATATTGACAATGCTTCTGCTTTGAATTTTGGATTAAACGTTTGATGGATTACTGATGATAGCCAGTTGATTGCATTCAAGATCTTTCCCTTACTATAAGTTAAGCCAGTTCCCAGGTGTAGCTGGGCCCACCCATCTTGGTTAGCTTTGTATATTGCATGATATTAACACTGTGTGACTAGTCACGATTAGTCTTACCTTCATTACGAATTGGTTTGATTTGGTTTGTTGCATATAAACTGCATTAATTCAGTTATTTAAAAGAGTGTAGATGCATTGATATCTTTAATTCCTGTGTTTCTAGAATTCACAGTTGAACCCTTGTGTGATCCTTTCTTTGATTTCATAACATCGTTATGATTTCTATTGCATATATTTATAATCATCCGAGAAGTGCTACATGATCATCTAATGAATGAGGCAAATCATCTATACATTTGAGAAGTGTTGATACTTAACTCTATTTAGTGAATTCAAACTAATTTGAATGAGATTTGTCTCACCATCGAACTGTTCTTCGTTCCCTCAGGCACTGGATCGGATTGAATCTTTAATTGAATTGTTTTCACAGGAAATACCAAATAAAAGAATTCTCAATGATCGATTAAACGTTGTAATACCTTCGGTCTAGTTTCAAGCTATTTAGATTGAAGATTTATGTTATGAATGTTGGATAGTTTATTATCGCTTAACTCTACTTCAATTGATAAATAGACTCTTGGATTGATTAGTAGGCTATGTGGATTGAATGAAGAATGAAAAGGAACACTTTGGCTGATTAGTTGTTAAATGCAAATTCATTAGTTTAGTTAGATAAATGATTTCCCCTATTTTGTGTGATGATAAATTTCATTAGTTTATTTGGATAAATTATTTCCCCTGTTTTGTAGAGTGCTTGATTACATTTCTCATAATTAGATACCAATTAGATTTTGACAGCAATACATTGGTTATTTACAAGTGAATATTGGTGTGATTACAAAGTAATTTAAAGTACAGTTTCCCCGGAATTGTTTGATTGGATTGCTATGCATTAAAGTAGACTAGATGCTTGAAGTTGTTGTCATCGTTATAGTTAATTAGGATTTGTAAGTGAATCTTTGGTAGGGAACAAGTCAATTAAGTACAGATTGATTGTTTAAGCTAGAATTGGATTGCTATTATCAGTAGTGAATCTTTATTTCCTTTGAGTGTGGATTGTAGGAATTAGAACCAAAACTTGAGTGATTGGATTGATTAAGTCTTGTGTGATTAGATACCCATTCTCATAATTTGAAATTAGTGGTAAAGAGTCCAGTAGCCTGTTAAGTTCAGATTTCAGTCCTAGGTTTGTAAAGGTTTTTGGAAGTCTTTTAGATTAAATTTGATTGTTGAGTTTGCTTATGTTAGCTAGATGTTTGATTTCCTTTAAGTTTGCAAGCATTAGTATGTTTATTACCCAGTCAATCATTATAAGGAAACGTTAAAAATTTGATCTAAAACTGAACAAAGAGAGTGTAAGACAACTCGTGCTTACGAACCCAGATTAACAATTAAATATTAGGAGGATTAATGATTGACTAAAACTCCCAATAATAATGTTGGAAAAATCAAGGCTGGGGCACCTCATGTACCATGATTGCTCCCTCATATACATTATATATATCCAAGTGTGGGCTTCCTTTTCATTAGCTTCAATTCTACCCCATCATGTGGCCTAGGGTTTCCCCTTCTCATCCCCCACTTCATTCACCTCTCTATCACATACCACCACATTTTAAAGAATGTACCTTGAACGTATTATCCCCTTTAGAAGTAGAAATCACCTAATAGGATACTTGGTTGACCACATTTGGAGTTTGGAGACATTAGCACATGGCAAAGCCCATTATAGAAGGGAATGCCATTATGAAATCCCCACTTGTGGTTCATGGTTTTTAAGCTCTTTTACTTGATTTCTCTAATGACTTGTTGTACTGGAAGGCTAGGGGATGCATTGGATCTTATTCAGGATTGCAGTTTGGCCTCCCTATATAGGATCGTAACCCTCTAGAGGGATACATTGGCACATCTACGGTGTGTGTTGAGAGCCATGGCCCTCCACATCAGTATAGAACACTCCATGGATCCACAAGGATGTTCATAGATTTCTCGAGATTCACCTATTGGACGAGGAAGATGCGCTTGGTTCACCTTCGCCTAGCCAACCCCACATATGTACCATGCACTTGGAAGTTGACCCAGGATTTGTAGGATGATGTGGCATCACCTACAGCATCATCAGAGCCCTTACATATGGTCTATAGACATATTTGACTCATTTTGAGACCCATGAGGTTAGTATTGTGCCTCCAAACCCACTGGGAGAACCACATGTTTATTGTTTGGAGAACAAGGGACCAAACCTTTGTCTATTACTTTTTAGGGTCCTGTTCATCATTATGGCACCTATGGAACTCATCAAGCCTCTTGGAGGGCCCTACGACATGTATTATTTATCATTTGACCCCTTAAGGGGCTTATTATTGCAGCGTTCAGTTGGTTTGGTGGGTGTGTCATGAAAATTTACGTTAGTAGCACATTATTTGATTTTTGGGGCTTATATAGGCTTAAGATACTAATACAAACTCATCATTAGTGCATAAATACATGTGAGATAAGTTCATTTTCTCATTGCCACTTTGGATTGGATCTCTTCTCTCTTGGTAAGTTGATGAAACTCATCATTGGGTAATTATATGGGCCTTAATTCACCTCCTAGCTTAGTCAAACAAACTTTTCACACAACTTATTACATGTTTTCGATTATATTTTGTAGAGTTAGAGTGGGATATCATGCCTCATGGGCTAATTTGCATTGAATGTAGGTTTGAAGGAGAAAATCAAGGAATTTTGGCAAATACTAAGGTTGAAACTCGAATGGGATGAGGGAGAGGGATTGTAGGGGGTAAATCCCCCTCATTTACTTCTCCCCTATTCGAATATTCATCCATTTATCACACTAGCTCAAAGTGCAAGCAACGAAGTCATGAGGATTAGAAGGAAGCCGAGCAAGTGAGAGACAAAGAGCTAGTTTATCTCAAGTTTGGGAGATGAGCCTTCCTAATTTTAAGGAAATCATTGGGGACTTCATTTTTATAAGCAGAGAGGCCTAGAGCCTCATTAAGATTCAAATTTTTGTTGTAAAACTATAAGTTATTTTCCAGCTCCAGACTCATGGAATATTTTGATGCAATTTTCTGTTTTGGCAATAAGAATGAATTTTGTTTTGAGCCAACACTGAGTTAACTCATAGGGTTGAAGCTCTTGGGTTAGGGCCCAACCCTAGCAGCCAAGGCTCCTATTTGGTATCTGTATGTTTAGCTTAGTTTCATAGCTTCATTGTTAATTTGTCTCTAGAGGTATTTTCATTGAAAATACTATAGATTTGATGGGTTGCTTATTAGCTTGCTTCCATTTGTGCCTTACTTTAGTATCAAGTTGGCAGGGATAAAAGAAGCACCACAAGGCTATCAGTAGGTGTCTTGGCCTCACTTCTTCCCTCTGGGATCATGATTTGAGGAAGGGACCCTTATGCAGCCCCCAAAACACAGATTTCTATTTCTTTCATAAGCTTTAGAGCTTACTATATTTAAGCTAGCATTTGATCAATTTTGTAAAGTAGGATTGCATTTCCATATCTTCTATCTTCATTCTTGCGGTAGATCTCATCCTTGATTCCATTCCTTTCAGCTAATTTCCTCATGCATAAGGTAGACAGTTAGTTCATTAATTCTGTTTTTCTAGCTTATGAGAATGCTTCTTGTTTACATGACTTTTTGGAAATTATACATGTCTGATGCAGAGTAGGTGCTTTAGGAGAATACAGAGACCTCATAGTTAGCAATCACTTTCTACTTCATCATTGCCTTCACTAATTTCATCATTTTACATAGAAATTCTTCCAAGCACATTGAGCGAATCCAACCATCTACTAACCTTGTTGTTGACTTTTGATTGATCCTAGGTCTCTTCTCAATCCATTCCACCCATCAACCACCATCCCTAAGATTTCCATCACCTCCAACACCCATCGTTTTTCTCACAGTTGCATCTTGTAGAAATACAGGGAATCCAGTAGGCTTCTAGTACGTCCTGTAGGTTTTCTTGTAGTGGCCTATTTTGAGGCAGAATTGAGGGAAAACCTATAGGAAGCCCCCAAATTTCATCCAAGGTTCTCCCACACCATCCAACCATCTTCTAAACCTTCCATCCATCCTCAAACATCCTTAAACCACCTCTCACATCACCATAAGAGATTAGTTTGCATATTTGATTTTGCATGAAAAGAACAAAAAGAAAAAAACAGAGTTATTTCAATCCCTTTACTTGCACAATAGTGATGTTTGATGATTTTAACTTCCATACTTAGATAGTAGCATTTGGTTCATGTTAATTTAGCATTATTTCAAAGAATAGTTTCTTAGTAGTTAATTAGGAAATGGTGTGATTTAGCATTGAATTTCGGTATTTTTCATTATTGCAATACATCAACTCTCTCTTAGATTAGATTTCCCTTTCTTTCATCAAGAAACCAAGCTTATTCTAAATCCATAGAAGTCTGGCTTGAAAACACTTAATGGTCTCTTGCCAGCTGAATAAGTGACAAAAGGAAGAACCATCACTTTTACTTGTGTATACAACATTGTCACCTCCAAGTTTGTACGAACCCCAGGTTGATAAAGTAAATATGGTAGCCTACGAGTTACAACATTCTTGCTGCAATACTGGTGCTCATCACTTTTTGGTGGCGTTCCAAGGAGGTGTTTGAGTAATATGTGATTATTGATTTCTTTATTCTACTTCTTTTTTCTACTATTTTGCCATTAGTTTCATTTCTGCAAAAGTAATTTAGTTTGTTTTTTATTTTGCATTCTTCATTTTCCTTTCCATTCTGCAAGTTAGATTTCAAGCAATTAGCTAATCTTTTCATTCAGTCGATAGTTCTCATTCAGTCTACAATTTTAATTCTGCGAGTTAGATTTCAATTCAACAATTAGTTTCTCATTCAGTTAGTAGTTTTCATTCAATCTGGAAATTCAGTTATGCAAAGAATTTTCAAAATTTGAAAAAAAATCACAAAACCAAACCAAAAACATTTCCTTTCATGCCTCATAGGAATAGGGATAACTTCGATTTTTTTTTTTCAAATACCCCCACTGCATCCAACAGCCAACCTTCCCTCTTCTTTGGTGGTTTTGAATTGGAGGAACCCTTAAGTGAGCAACTAGACATATTTGAAGAACCTATAGGGGAAGAAGAAGAACCCATTCCTACTGAGCCAATGACTGAAAATAGAAATGATTGAGGGAACATAGAGAGATTTGATGGTGCCTTCCCCATCAGGGAAACCGACACTAAGATGAAAAATATAAGCCCCTCCACCCTTCCTCATTTCCATGGCCAGACCACAGAAGACCTCGACACTTTCCTATTTGAGTTTGCTATTAGGCAATGGCAGAAAAACTTCTAGCAGGAGTCTTGGGAAATTGTTTGTGATGGACGTGCTTGTATGGTCCATAAAGGACCAGGTGGGGGGTATGATCCTATCGTTGATTATACCTCCTTCCCTAGCTGGTTGGTAAGTACAGGTACACCCGACCCTATGCTATAAAGAAGTATGGAACCCAATCGATAAGGTCAACTAGGTCAGATCCCTTACCCAAGCTAGAAGGTCCTGAAATATAGATTGACTTGCCATGTGAGTCATTATTTGAGCAACCATTTCTCCGTTCAACTGACCAACATACTTGGGTAACTGGAATCGAGTATCCAACTGCAAGGGAGAAGGAGTGCGCTACTGTTGGAGGCACATGGGCTCATTTAAGGTGAGATCCAGGTACTCTACGAACTTAAGAATATTCCTCTCCGAAGCTCAAATGATAGGTGTAAATTGAAATCTTCCCCTATCACTATACAAATGATGGGAAAAAGTTGCAACTATTTCCATCTACCCTCAAGGATGTAACTCTTCGCTGCTTCATGGGTTTACTTGGGGATAACATCACAACTTGGGCTCATATGCATCAAGCCTTCAATAATAAGTATCAAGACTACCATAGGTCTAAGGATACTAAAGAAGAAATTTTTAGGATGACCTTAGGCAATGATGAATCCCTAGAGGATTATGAAGAGAGATTGTAGCTTAGTTACAAAAGGTCCAGGTGCACACTTGACCCTGAGTCACTAAAGCTAGTCCTACTTAGGGGAGTAAGGGAATATCTTTTGTGCACCCTACGCTTGTTAGCAGGAGGAGATATCTACCAGTTATCCTATGAGGACATCAAGACTGTCTTTAGAAACCATTCTAGGGTAGCTAAAAAAAGGGTTAGCGTTAGTCAACCTATGGTCAGTACATCCTCTTCCAACTCATCCATCAAGGGTGAAATTGGAGACATGCTAGAAGATTTCAAGAGTGAGATGATGCAAACACTTGCCTTACAAATGGACACTATGCACATTAAGAGAAAGTAGGAGGAAGTAGAGAGAGCCTTGGCCATTTTTTGTCCTAGGTGCACCAGGAGGCACCCTAGGAATGAATGTCCATTAAATTCTATTGAAATCTGCTCAGCCTGTGAAGAAAACCATTCCACAGACAAGTTCCATTCTTTACCTAGACTCAATGTTGTATATCAAGGAGCTGAAGGGGTCATTGAGCATCTCTATTACATAAACCAAAGGATACCTCATGGGCCTAGGCTAGACTAGCAGGGCATGCAAGGGTCATCCCATGCATATTACAACCCCAACCAGACCACATCCATACCTTCTTGGGGACCCCTGCTCATCCTTCCTGGTCTACACCTCCTCCTTGGTCCTTTTCTTCTCAGTATTACTCCCAGCCAGCTAGACAATCATTTCAACCATATGCTCCGCCACAACCTCAGTGGAATGCACTGTCCCAGGGGTGGAGGCCCCAATACAACAATGCTCTAGCTTTATTGCCTCCACCACCTGCCCAAACACAACTGTTAGACTCTGCTCCACCCAAGCAACCCTAGATGCCTACCTAGCCAAATTCGAACCTGAACAACAGACAAGATCAACAAGTTTACAATAGAGAGACATCATATCCAACTTATCCTGTGGAAATCCAAGAAATTAACCTGAGATCTGGGAGAGTTACCCCAGATAAACAACCTCCACCTCCACCTAGGGAGGTTGAGGAAGAAAGAGAGGAAATCATTCTTAAAGTAAATCCACCCTTTCCTGAGAGATTAACCCAACCACTCCAACCTACCCCAGAAGAGACTGAACTTCTGGGAGAATTGAAAAATCTATGTGTAAAGATTCCACTTCTCCAAGCAATAAAAGATGTGCCTATTTTCAATAAGTTGATTAAGGAGAAGTGATTCAAGCATCCAGGGAGGTGAGGAAGAGATGCCCATACCCTTAATTTCATTGGACAACTGTCCGAATTAATGTTGGGGCAGGTAATCTGTCCAAAGTATTTGGACCCTAGAAGCCCCGTAGTAGATGCGCACACCAATGGCACCATTGTCCCACACACTTTGATCGATCTTGTGGCTACCATTAATGTGATGACCAAGGACACCATTCTCAAGATCAACCTCCAAGGTTCATTGAGAAAGACCACAACAGTCCTGCAACTTACAGATCGCTCCACAGTGACCCCTGAGGGGATTGTGGAGGATGTGATGGTCTCCATTAACTCTTGGGAGTATCCGACAGATTTCCTAGTTGTCCAACCTAAGGCTAAGCTTACTGGTTACCCTCTCATCCTTGGGAGGCCCTGGTTGGCCACTGCCGATGCTTACATCAGCTGTAAAGCTGGGAATATGACCATTAATAATGGGCATATGTCTAAGAAGTTAGTCCTATACCCTCCCACTCAACCATCTCTAGAACATGATTTACCTTTATGGCTGGAAGAGGAAGAAGAATATGAAGTTTATACTGCCCAACTGTATACCCTAGAAACAACCATCGGAGGAGGACCACAAGATGAAGACAATTTGATTGAACACCTACTACAAAGTCCAACTCCCAGTACATTGTGCCTATAAGAAGTAGTAAGCAAACCCAGAGAAACCATCCAATTGATCTGTACTTGGCCGATTCCAATCCTCTCGGTGTCAAAACCATAGAATTCAGCCCTGAGAAAGCTTTGAAAATAAATCCATCTCTTTATGTTCTCCAAGAGCGGAAGTTGTGCCAAACATGCTGAAGGAACATTTGGATGCCTTCGCTTGGAGTTACAAAGAAATGAAGGGAGTACACCCCTCAGCGTGTACTCACCATATTTATATCAAGGAAGGTTGCAAGCTAGTCTGGCAACCCCAAAGGAGGATGAATCGAGCTCTTAAAGACATAGTCAAAGAAGAACTTCAAAAATTTGTTGGGTTGTTTTATATTCTTTCCACATAGTTAACAAGGAGTTTGAGGGGTACCCGTAACCCCACTTTATGGGGTCTGGGGCAGCGCCACGAAAAATTTTGGTTTTGGACCCTATGTTAGGTTGTGCGGACCCACCTATGGTTTTGTGCATGATTTTCGCACATGTTTTTTGGACGCGATGGTTTTCGGTCCATGGTATTGGATGCGATGGTTTTTTGGTCCATGGTATTGGACGTGATGGTTTTTTCGGTCCATGGTATTGGATGCTTCGGCATGTATAAATATGTATTGTAACATTGAAAGGAACATAATGAAAAATCAAGCTGGTAGGCTCGGTTTTGGGATCCAGTGGGAAATCTCTGTGTATATGTGTTTTATGTGTTATGCTCTTGCATTTTTATTTTTCCTGTGATTTAGAATTCGTATGCAGGTAATTTCTGTACGGGGTTAAAACCTACATTTGGCATCATAGTTGTTTTGGCTTCAAGGGGACGCCTTTGTTGCTGAGGGGTTTCGCTCGAGCTTATGGTAAACCCTGTTCAGTGGGAGATCTGCGAGATCGATTCTGGTGGTGAAAGAAGATGGCGAGCAGAGGAAAGATAGAGATTGAGAACTTCAATGGTCAGAGTTTTGAGTTGTGGAAACTCAAGATGGAGGATCTGTTGGTGGATAAAGATTAGTGGATTGCGGTAGATCCGGGTACTAAACCAATGGGAGTGACCGATAAAGAATGGAAGAAGCTGGTTCGGAAGGCAAAGAGCACAATACGATTGTGTGTCTCAGATTCACTATTGCTGAATGTATCAGGGGAAGCTACGGTGAAGGCTCTGTGGGACAAGTTAGGGACTTTGTACCAATCTAAGTCTCTGGTGAATAAACTATTTCTGCGGAAAAAGTTGTATAACCTGAGGATGAAAGATGGAGACTCGGTGACAGAGCATCTGAATGCGTTTAACACTGTGGTAAGTCAGTTATCATCTATTGATATTAAAATTTCAGATGAAGATAAGTGCATCAGTTTGTTGTGTTCTCTACCAGACTTGTGGGATAGTCTGGTTATTGCAATAGTTAGCAATGCAACTGCTTTGCAGTTTGATGAAATAGTCTCAGCCTTGCTGACGGAGGAGATGAGACGGAAAAATATGGACAACCAGAATGGTGATGCCTTGTCTGTACGAGGACGGTCCCAGAGAAGAAACAAAAATAAGTCATCGAGTGGGAGATCTAAATCTAGAGGGAGATCTAAATCTCGAGGAAAACCTATAAAGGTGGTGTGTTGGAAATGCAGTAAGGAAGGGCACTTCAGAAGGGAGTGTAAATCTAAAGCTCCTAATAAAGGAAAGGGATCTGATGATCCTTCTGCAGAGGCGAAAACCACCTCAGATGAAGGTGGAGATGTGTACTTGGCTTCTTCAAGTACACATGTAGATCATGAGGCATGGTTAATTGACTCAGTGCATCCTTTCACTTCACTCCCCATAGAGAGTGGTTCTGCGAGTATGAGAAATACGATGGTGGTGATGTCTTCTTAGGAGATGATAGGAAGGATAGAATCATTGGTCGCGAAAAAGTAAAGTTGAAGTCAAGGTGGAATGGTTAGAACCCTTCCGGGTGTTTCACATATTCCTGCATTGGCCAGAAATCTTATTTCTATAAGCAAATTGGATGAAGCAGGCGTAAAGACAGTGTTTGAGAAGGATACATGCAAGATGGTTTGAGGAGCACTAGTATTGATGTGGGGAGTTCGGATTGGAACTCTGTACAAGCTGCAAGGTAGCACTATTGTTGACGGGTGCAATAGTTCTATGGTTCCTGAAAATGGAGCAGAAAATCTAGTGGTCTCTGGAGAGAAGACCATACTGTGCATCAAAGGCTTGGACATATTGGAGAGAAGGGCCTTCGAATACTTCATGGTAAAGGTATGGTAGAAGGTATGAGTAATAGCTCTCTGGATTTTGATTTCTGTGAAAATTGTGTATATGGGAAGCAGAATCGGGTGAGTTTCCCTCTGGTGGTAAGAGGACAAAACAAATATTAGAGCTTGTGCACAGTGATGTGTTTGGACCTGTGAAAGTTCCATCACTGGGTAAGTCTGTGTACTATGTATCATTTATAGATGACTTCTCAAGGAATACATGGATATATTTCCTTTAGAAGAAATCTGAAGTCTTTGACAGGTTTAAAGAATTTAAGGCTCTGGTGGAAAATCAGACAGAGAAGAAGATAAAGGTACTGAAGACAGATAATGGTGGAGAATTCTGGAGCAAGGAATTTGAAGAATTTTGTAAGAAGTGTGGTATAGCACGGCAGAAGACTACTCCATATACACCTCAGCAAAATGGAGTCACATAAATAATGAATAAGACATTGATGGAAAGGGCAAGAAGCATTCTTAGTGGTGTCGCGTTAGGACAGGAATTCTGGGCAGAGGCGGTGGATACTGCATGTTACTTGGTCAACAGGTCACCTTCATCAGCGTTGGAGGATAAGACTCCGCAAGAAGTATGGACTGGTAAGAAACCCTCTCTTTCACATCTAAGGGTATTTGGATGTGATCCATATGTACATGTTCCAAAGGAGAAACGAACCAAGTTGGATAGTAAATCTGAAAAGTGCATCTTTATTGGGTATAAGGATGGTTTAAAGGGTTATAAGCTTTGGAACCCATTCACACGGAAGGTTGTGTACAGTCGAGATATGGTGTTCAGAGAGGTGAAAGATGTTATCAAACATGAAGTCCAACCAAAGGAACTTGTGAAGATAGAGTTTGAACTAAAGGAGGAAGAATCAGACTCTGTAGTAGAGGAGGAATCAGAAGATGAAGAGCCACAAACTCCGGCTGTGAGAAAGATCAGTT
>APFE031748679.1:0-10229 GCA_000404065.3 Pinus taeda
AAAAAATGAAAGTGAACCTTTCATTCCAAGATCTCGAAAGTGAACCTTCATTCCATCCACTTTATTGAATGCAATGAACCTTGGGGGCCATGTACCTCGTTTTGTGTCATTATGCTGGGGGCATGCAAATTTATAACAAGCATAGTTTTTCATTTCAATCTTGCGTAAACATGAAACTGAATCCAAGCGGAGTTCTCCATGGTTCAAGCTTGTGTAAAAATGAACCCATACTTGAGTCACCTTTAAGCTCTTTTCTAACTCGGAAAATATGAAAAGATTGCCGAGTATTTTTTCCCTTTTTGACTCGTTAAAGAGAATAAAAATGGAGGTCTGCTTTCAGATATTTTCTGACCATTTAAAGATGAAAAGATTGACGAGTTATTCCTCTCGACTCGTTAAATATAAATGAGAGGCGGTTGTCTTTAAACCCTTTTCCGACCGTGTAAAAAACGAAAAGATTGTCGGGCCTTTATCGTTTCAGGTTCATTAATGGTCATGAAGTGACGTGGTTTCGATCCCTTTTTTACTTTTTCGGATCAGAATCACTACTTATGAAAAGTACTCCCTGGTCTTAATGATCAGGCGGTTCTTTCGAGCATTGTTTTATACTTTTTTTGGGCTCGAGAGACACAAGATTATGAAAAAGCACACCCCTGGAGTTTACTTTTCTGCTGTCTTTTCAAACTCTCTAAACATGAAAAGATGTCGATTTCTTCCTTTGTTAGACTCGTTAAAACTTAATGACATCGGATTCCATCGAAATGACACCTCTCAAGCATATGCTATCCCTGTCAAGCTTGTCATCCAAAAATAATCGGGGTACTCGCCGGAAATGGTGGGGAATAAAGGAACCACAATTATCGTTGTGTCAACAGTATGTCACTCTTGAACATGGCACTTGTCTGCATTCATGTCTGGGTGGGGACATCTCATCTTGTTTTACACTTACCTCTGTAGGTTTGGGTTATCCTATTTGACCACTCATCTACTCATCGTCTTGTCACCATGACCCCTGATCATTTGATGTCTAATACTACCAAGTCCATTGTCATGCCACCGATATGTTCAAGAGAAGTTGACCTCTGTAGAATACTTAACGTCCCTCTGATACCTCACACAAAACATTTTATCCTTCTCTGTCTCGTGTCGATGATGTGGGAAACATTATGGCCCACCTTCGATCAAGGTCACTTCCTGTCGACTTCAGATCATTATCCAGGAAGAGTGACTTAGAGACTCCCTTCAGGTACCTTGGAGCCTGCATGCCTCAATGGTAGGTTCTTCATGTTCAACGCAAGGTTTTCACCATTGGCCTCCGATCAGATGATTCTACGGGTGTTCGACACTGGCTCATTGATTCGCACGCCGTGGATTGTACCTATAGTACCTGGAGGACCATTTTCATTATTGGTGGTACCTCTCGCGTCTGTTAACAATTTTCATCATTGACTGGTAATCAGATGATGTTCCTGCATGTTTGAATTCGACTCCCATATTCGCATGCTTGAACTTGTACTTTGTTTGGGTCGAGATGGAGCGCAAGACCCTGGATTTTGTCTGTTGCGATCAAAGTTGCATTTTGTGGATTATTATCATCACTACATGACTCATTCACTGGATGGCTGTGATCATGCCTAAGTCTATTTATCGATCCTCGTTGAATAGCTGCGTCTATACCTTAGATCCAGATTTTTATGTACTTTGCTATGGATGGCTGCGCCCACACCACATACATCATGTACTCGAGATATCAGTTGTACTTCATGCAGGTTCTCCAGTGGCCGTGTTTTCAGTCGACCATGTTCTTGTAAAGCATTTCACCCCTCTCTCTCTCAGGCTTCATGCTTTAGGGGGCATCTGTTACACAGTATTTTCTCACCGTCCCTGTTACCCCTTCTCCCGCACATTGGAGGACCTATTCCAGGACCTCTGAGAAGTGACATAACTTGAAAACACCTGCATTGTATCCCCTTGAGTATGTACTTCATATGCCTTGAAGACACCTTCTGCAAAATACCCATAAATATAACCCTTTTTCCATTGGCGTTGTTCCACAGTGTATCACTCGTGCCAATGGGGGAAATCCTCCAAAGAGGGTACACCAGCTAGTGCTCTGTATCAGAGTCGTACTAGCACCAACCCAGTTGGGTAAAGTTTCTAACAAACCAACTTGCGAAGGTTCTTCCTAACCTATTCATGAACTGATTCCAGTTTGAGTTAGTTCATTTGGGCTTCGAATCTCCATAGAAGGGAAGTAGTTCTCCACCTCTCATGGAAGCTTCCTAATGATAAGGACAATCCCATGAATCTTGTGGATGATCTTATCTCCTTCTCCTCCCTCTATATAAGCTTGTCCCTATGCCTTTGACAAGCTAGTTAGTAATTCTACTCTTCAAGCTCCCAAATCTAACTCCCAAAGTCTGAGAATTGCTAAGCTCATGCTACAAGAGGCGTTGTTCATCCCCATAATGCTATATCTTTATGGAGGAGATCCATGTCCAAGTAACCAAGGAGAGAGAGGCTTGTTCCCCACCCCCTACAAGCTTTGCAAGGCATGTGTTGCTGATCACCCAGCCAAGGGAGGATTTGACGTCAGAACTTGGTTGTATTCTCTTTTGTTTATCAATAATAATAGATGACTATCATTATGGTTCCACTCTTATTGTCTTTATAATGATGTTTGAGTTGTATCCTTTCTGACTGATACATAGCTGTATTTCTTGGATTTTATGCTTTTATTTGTCTTGTTCTTTGCATGTGCAGGTGTCTGTTCATGAGGATCGTGAGGATTGTGACCAGCTGAAGCGAAAGAATCGAAGCGACGACTCTCCTATGAATACTAGCGTTGGATTCGAGGTAGGCTCTCATTATCGGCCTTTACTTAGCAATTAGGAACCTGCGCGTTAGCGTTGTTTGATGGTTGCTAGACCCCATTTAGGCTAGTGGGATCGCCTCTGTCCATAGAGGGGATTTACCTTCACAACACCCCACTTGACTTGCATGTTGGGAATAATACTAGGAGGGGAGGGGTGAATTAGTATTTACAAATCAATAAATTTTTCATTTTCATAGTTAGATTTATATATGCTACTTCAGTGAAGGGAACTCACGTGTGCACACAACTGTTCTTAAGGAAACCAGTGTATATCCAATGAACTTATGATTCAGTTAATCCATCATATGTTGATCTTTAATAAGTGAATTATTACATTATTAAACATTAAACAATAACCATGTGTAGTAATATTAGAATTTCCATCACACGTAAGCAACACACATGAAGACCAAGATTTAAGGTGGAAACTATGTGAGAGAAAAACCACCTGCTGCTATTGTGTCTGTCTTCTTTTAATATAAAGAATAATTTGTTTATAATCTTGTAATGGTGCATAATCATACCAGTATGTAGGCACCCACATGCAGAAAGCTACAATCTTCTCTCATTCCCCAACTTCTACTTGAAGGAAGCTACAACCCCCTAGCTCTTTTACTAGCCGATATATTTACTAGAATGTAGGCACCAACCTACACAATGCTACAACCTTCACTCATTCTCCAACTTCTACTAGAAGGGAGCTCCAACCCCCTGATCAAATCACCAGCCACTACTAGCAGGAAGTTTTGACTTCCTTACTGAAGGCTCCAACCCTCAGTATCCTCTAGGGACCACGTTTCATAAATTTTCAGTCTGGATACTCCTGGTGCACAAAAAAACAATATGAAGGCTAGATTTCATCAAATTTTCACACTGGACCCATCAGTAACATTGAATCTAAAAAATTATCACCACTGCAATACATCTATCAAATACATCTGCATCAACCAATCACTAAAACTCAATCATCAATCTCTAATATAACTAAAACCAAATCATCAATCTTTGAATTAACCATAACTAAATCAAGCAATCATTGAAACCTCTACCATACTGAATTAAACAATCACTAAAAATCTGACACAACTGAATCAACCATTCATTCAAACTTAATCAAATTCAACCAATCAACTGGAACATATTGATCACTATAACGAGTACATAGATCAAAACCCAAACCACTGCATCAACAACCAGAACCCACTATAACCTCAAAAGTCATGTGTCAGAATGTATACACTTATTCAATGAAGCTAACATGCGTGTATACGTTACTTCCTTTCGCCCAACCTACCCATACCTCTAAAGATACTGAATCATAAAACCTCTAAACCACAAACTATACCAATAAGTGGCATTTTGAGGATCTATTGTCATATTACAAAGTTGTAGATAGATAGCAACAAGGATCACCCTTCTTTCTCAATCATTCAATCAACTAGACTCAATCCCCTTATACAATTAATTTTACTTTCAGATCTAATAAAGACATCATTGACAAATAGCAATAAAACAACAACACTAATAAGATAGACCGATCATCCCTGAACAAGAATCTTTTCTTCTGCATATGCTACTTGGAAGTGTCGAACCTGCGTGTATACGCGCCTTCACCAATGCAAACCAGTGTATACATATGCAAATAAAAACTTATAACTTCATAGCTATTCCAAACTTTAGATATACCAATATCATAGTATTTAAAGAAAAAAACATTTGTTAGCACTCAGATCTATCCTATCCATTATTAGATCACATAATGATAAGGCATCATGATCATGATTCATTAATAGATCTCATCAACCATCAAACACTCACGTGCATACTTAGTCTAGATCAATAAAAGCATCAAAAACCCATAACATTCATATTTTACCTTGATCTAACACTTCATAAGATATTCATTATTTGTGCCCATATCCATTTGTTCTTCTCCTCCTTATAGAGTTTTATCCTTTCTCAATACCTCAGAGCAAAACAATAATTAGAACATGTGGTATTCTTATACGGGATCAAATAACCATTAGTTTGCTCAATATTGTGTGATAATAGCATGGTATTGACACTTGGTATTCTTTGCTCTTGAATTTCCTTGATTTTCCAACCCATACATGCTTTTCCTCTTGTGAAAGTGCATGCATACATATATCGAATTTTTGTTTTGTGAACTTGCATGTATACGCCACTTTGACAAGGTGAACCTACATATACAGCTTAACATACCTAAAAACATCCTTTTTCTTCTTGATTCTGATCTAAAGTCCTTTGTTCCTTCATCCTATTCTTTTGTACCGTTACCTTATTCCCTCTGAATATACCTGTTATGATGTGATTTGCAATTGTACATTACTTTTGAACTGATTCCTTTGAACTGCCCTACATTTCTTCACATTTGTAAACACAACTACCATTCATTCTATCTCATTTCATATCTCTCATGTAGATTCATCTAGTTATGTAGATTCATGTAGTTACCATTTACAAGTGACTTGTTTTTCTACATGTGGGTTGCCATCAAGTACAACACATGCATCATAATGCCAACAACCTCCCCCTTTGGACTTGATGGCAACCATATTGGTGTTGATTACTTCAAGATGTAGAACATGTTAGATGTATCAAGCAACACCAAGATACTCTCCCCCTTTGACATCAAGGGCAAAGGGCAGACCAAGATATTCTCTCCTTTTGAGATCAAGGGCAAAGGGCTGACCAAAGTGACGACTTACATATCTGAACAACTAAATATGATCATTGATAATGTCCCCCCTAGGCACATGCTAAATTATTTGATTAAACTTGCCCTTTGTACATGCTGAGATGCACTAAACTATCCATGCTCCTCCTTAGCACATGTAGAATCCGCAAAAATATTTTCCAAAAGAATAACATGACTCTAGTATAACTAAAATATGTGAGTATGACCTTCCTATCACCATTGAATCACACATACATCAATCTCCCAACCAAGTGGGAATATACCAAATTTGAATCATTTACCCAACCAAGTGGGGATATACCAATTGTTTATACATGAGGGAAATATAGCAATTATTACATCATCCTTCCCATGCATAGTGGGGCTACAAATTATGTCATATGACCAAAAAAGACTCATTAAGAGGCTATGACATATAGAGACATATTATTACATCATGGAACTTTATATGACCTTTACATCGAATGATATACATGAAATTTATAACAAAGACCAAACATCTGAACAAGACCATGATAGTCATCAAGAAATATCATACACCATATATGATCTGCACCATAAACATCTTTCAATTACATCCAGGCCAATAACTTGTATATGTCTGTTACACAAAAATATCATCACCATGACTATTTGCAGTCAGTATGGGTCTATCATCACTTATACTGTCCTCCTAAGAAAGTCTCAGACCTCAGCTCTTCATGTCAAGCTTTGCAAATGAGAGAAAGACATTAAAAATCAATAAATATTTGGTTCTACACTTTCTCTCACTTTTGCCTATGGGCCCGCACCCTTTGCTCATGTTACCTACATATCTGCATGCTCTGTCTGTAAAGGGGTGGGTGTGTACCCCTATAAAAGTAAAAAAGGCACAAGTTTATTCTATAAAACTCACTTTGGGTTAATTCTAGATGATTTTAGAAGGAATTTTGACATGGATTGTTTGCTCCAAGGTGGTTCATGCATCCCAAAATAGAAGGAGCTAATCCCTTGATAGGAGGAACTATCCCTTTGAAGGAGGGCTTTATCCCTTTGAAGGAGGACCTAGTAACTTCCCTCCATTGCACTATAAATTAAGGCATTGGGTTAGTTGGTGGGGAGGTTAGAAGCTGAACATTTTTTAGGGTAAATGCTGGTGGAATTGGGACTTCCTATTTAAGCTTCAGAGGAGAGATCACATACCTTTTGAATTCATTGGGAAGTGAGTGAAACTTGTCAAAGTAGAGGAGACTTCTTGTCGAACCCTGGGAGGAGCTTGTATAACATCAAGGCATAGGTTGTAAAGTTCTTCTTTGATTTGAATTAATACAATCAGATTCATTTTTCTCAACAAATTGTCTGATGTGGTTTGTTTCACAATCTCCTTGATCATTATGATGTATATGTTTTATGATATTGGCTTTTCAGGTGCTATTCAATTTGTTGGCTTGTTTGTGTTTGCAGACTTACTACAAGGGAGCTCATTTGGAGCAAAGGAGCGAGGCTTCCACAAACTTGCATTTGACCCAAGGTAGGCCTAAAACACTTGTCTGCCTTTGTTTTTAATTGCATATTTAGAGAAACATAGTTTTTGATTGGCTTGCTTGTCACTAGATACCTTTAGATACTAGGGAGGTCGATCTTGTCCGCAACCTCGACCCATTCTGTGTGACAAAATGGCGACTCCACTGAGGACTTGATTGTTTTCCTTGTTTTTACTTTGACCTGAGAAACTTGTGTTTTTGTTTTTGTTTTTGGCTTGTTGTGTGTGGAATTGGGTGGATTTAGTAGATCTAAGATTATTTTTGGTTTTCATAACTTTGGGAGAAGCCCGCACCCTGTGCTTGTAACACAATGCGTACTTGTACGCATGTTTGCTTTGCACACAGAGCGTGCACGCACCTGTCTAAACTGTGGGCCTGCGGACCCTGCTAAAATTTTGAAAAACTTAAATCTTGCTCTTTCAATTAGTTTAGTATTTGTTTAGATGTTGTTATCCTCCCCAGATCTCCATGTGACTTGTTAAGAACTTTCCTTGGTTTAATTCCATTGGTGTTCAGGTTTTAGGTGAAATTCCTAGAAGTTTTGGTTGCTAGTCTTGATTTTCATTTTGGTCATGTAGTAGCTCAGAGCTTAGAAGCTGTAGAAGCCTTAGATTACCTTGGTTTTTACTGGCCTTCTTATGAGTCTGACCATTTGCAAAATCTACCTTTGTTGAGGAATCCATCTTGTGTTTTCTCTTTGCGAAACTTCGAAAAAGCTTGTGTTAAAAGTTTGGATTTCATTTTTACAAAAGAAAACAAAAAATTGCTTGTTTTTTGATTGATCTATGATTCTAGACAAGCTAGTCCTTGGTTTGCTTATCGCCAAGTAAAACATCCTTGAAAAGGGCATCTTGTAAGCTTTTACTTCAAATAGTTTTTTATAGTTTGTAGATCTCAAGATTTGCTTTATTCATAGTTTTGAGTGTTTTATAAAAATACAAAAATCTGTTTTGAAAAAAGTTTGTTTTGTAGTATTTGAGTGTTTGAAAGAAAAGGGAAATTTTTGTGAAAATAACTAGTTGTCTCGTTTTGAGTGCATTGGAACAAAAACTCTTCTTTTAATTTGTTTGTAAGAAAGATTTGTGTTTACAAGCATTTGCATTCTCAAACTCTTTCCTAGCTAGAAGTTCATTGAAGGGAAAAGATTGTTTAATCATCTTAAGTGCATTTTTTAGTGATTTCGAGTTGAGTCTTCACACCACGAGTTTCATCTCCGCACCTCTTGAATTAATCAAAAACCAATAAAAATAACGCTTAAAGTAAAATCAATCTAGTAATATTTTTATTTCTAGGGCTCTATTACACCAACATAGTTTAGGCTAGTGTCTTGGAGTAGGGAGTAATTAACTCTCCAAGACAGTAAAACAAACAAGTAGCTATATCTTGCGGTAGGGGAGAAATCCAATTGTTGCATCTATGCTCTGGGAAAGTTCCTCTTAAAGGAGAAGCACGAGATCGTGTCCGAACCAGTGTGGGAATCAATCCTTCCTCATTGGGAATGATGCCAGATATTCACATATTATAAATGGTAAACCTCAGATTAACCATTGTCGAGGAGCCTAGGGTCACTTGTTGGTATACCTTGGATTATGTCAAGGAGCCTTCAAGGGGATTGAGCTTGCTACTTTGCCCTTGCATGTGTATCGGATCATAGACTGTTCCCCCAGGTATATTTGTTTCTATTGGTAACCATAGTGACCATATTCTATAGGATTCTTCCTAAGGTGATAGTGGTGGGAAGATCCCACTATACCTAGAGTAGACGTCAGCTAGACTCACTTGGATTTTCTGGGGGGTTCTCTTCACTCGAGACGGTTTAGTGGAGAAACTTGTGCCAGTTTATTCATTAAGCAAGTTGCCAGTGTAACTGTTCCAACTGCTATTTCTACATTGAACTCTACGACATTGGATTTCATCACCAACTAGTGTTTTCAGTACAGAAAGTTACTGTTTGTGTGTGGTTCGATCTCCTAGATTCTTTAGGCGTGTGATTCAATTTGTTTGGTTCTTTAGAGGCTTTAGGTGGCTTTCATTGAGATTTTACTTTGTTTTCGTGTGAAGTAGTTAAAGTTTTTAACCGTGGCTGAATTACCAAGGAAGTCCTGTAGACTTCGGGGCCAACCTCCTGAGTTTTCACCAAGACATTATGAAGGGCTACGGGCCCTGGTAACTCCTAGAGATAGTAGAGTTGGGTCACCTGAAGAAGGAGAGTCTTCTTTGGTGATACATCCTGATTTTTCAGCTTTACTAGCAGATTATAGTGCACAATCTGTGTCTATTTCCGAAGTTAGTGGTAGTGTTTCATCTACTACTGATATAGGTGAAGAACCTAAAATATCTGAACCTGAATCTGAAACTGCTGCTACTCCAATATCAGGGTTTTCCTCTCCAGCTTCTAGTGGTCCTAGTTCACCTAGGGTAGCAAGAGTAATTACCCAAAATCTTCCTTCTAGACTAATAGCTATTGAAGAACTTGCTATTCCGGAAAAAGAAGAAGGCATCCCTATCCCTGGAAATCAACTTGTTATAGAGCTTAGGGAGCGTGAATCAATCTTTTACAGTCCACCTAGGATCAGTGCTTGGTATCTTTCATTGACTAATTTTTTGGAAAACCCGGGACTAAGTTTTTCACCACCTCGTATTTCTTATCACCCAAAACCTAGAGGTTACTATCCTCTGTTAAATATGTCGAGATAGTCATCCATGTTTTCTCAATCTCCAGAAGCCTTTTTGTACCGCGGTCCTTCTATTCCCACTGGGTATCAGTCAATTTCTGGTACTTTTTTAGGAGCATCTCCTCAACCTATTGAACAAGGGTTATTAACTGGAAATAATGGTACTAAACCGTTGAGTGTAGAAGATATTCTAATGATGTTGGGTACTATTCCCAATCCTCAACCTCAAGGTGGCCAGTCACCGCCTGGGGGGCAGCCTCAAAATCCTCAAGTATCGCCTGGGGGCAACCTCAAGGTACCCAGTTTGTGCCTGGGGGGCAACCTCAAGGTACCCAGTTTGCACCTGGAGGGCAACCTCAAGGATAGTACATACCTATGGGACAATACGTTCCTCAAGGTCAACCCCAGACTCAATATGTACCTCAAGTTCAACCCCA
>APFE031748707.1:0-10938 GCA_000404065.3 Pinus taeda
ACTACCATAGCCCAGAGACTATGGGTACATAACAACCTCCAACCAAATTTTGCTGCAATAGATTTTGAGAACAAAAATATATTTTTATGCCCCCATCCACCCAACAACTTTGGAACAACAAGGCGATTCCATTTGACCCATTGAAGGACAAATTTATCATGAGAGCCTTCCCATGGGAACTTAAAACAAATCCTTGTATCTCTTTCCAAGACACCCTTTGTAATACAAGTTAAAGACATCCAATAAACAAATATAGCATCAAGAACAGATTTGACCAAAACCAAACTGCATGCTCTAGATATCCACCTGTAAAAACATAAAGTGTGTCTTTTCTAAATTTTGGCTCTCAACCAAAGCCAATCTTCTTTTTTTGTAGCAGTTTGGCTTCAGCTAGAAACCCATATACTTTCAGGCATCCTCTAGATTATTTATCTCAAAAGGAAAAATATATCTAGTGTGAATGATCTCTTGTTCCCCCATATTATGAAACGAAATGGTGGACTTTCTAGGATTAATAACCATACGTGTAGCTTTCCCAAAAAGATTAGGTATCTCATGCAATTTTTGGACATATCTTATTGAGCCATTACAAAAGATGAGTATATTATTAACAAAAATAAAATGTGTAATTAAAAGAGTATGAGCAAGAATCACACCTTCAAATTCTCCTTTGCCCTTTCATGCCTCCAACATACGACTAAGCCCCTCAACCACGAGGAAAAAAAGGTGCAGAGACAACATACAAACCTTGTCTCATATCTCACTGAGCATGAAAAAATGGTGACATAGAGCCATTTATCAATAACACAAAGGAGATTTTCTTTAGATAACTCATGACCCAATTAATAAAAGGGACCTCAAAACCCTCATGAGTTAGAAGAAATTTAATGAACAACCAATTTACACAATCATATGCCTTTGAGAGGTCAATTTTAATAACAAAACATTTTATATGTTGAGTTTTTATGTTATGCATCCCCTCTTGTGCTATACCAATTGCTTCGTGAATTTGCCTCCCCTCAAGAAACCCAAATTGTTCCTTTGAAATGGCTTTTGAAAGTATAGGCTTAATCATACTAGAAATCATCTTTGAAATGATGTTATATACACAGTTGCATAAAGAAATAGTCTAAAAGTCTTGAAAGGAGAGAGGATTCTCCATTTTAGGGATGAATGCTTTGAAAGTAGAATTGAAAGTTGTCAGAACCCTACCCTCACTTCGAGACTCATTCAATACTCTTAATAGATCCTTTCCAATTAGATCATAAAGCCCTAAAAAAATTACAATGGCCCATCCATCAAGGCCTGAGATTTTGTTTTTCTGTAAGTTTGCAAGCACCACCTTCAATTCCTCCTCGGGCACTTCCCCCATAAGAGTTATAGTTTCTTCCTCCACCAAAAAACTTGGAAAGAATTGAGCCACTTTGATAACTTCTATAATGTTAACCCCCTTAGGTTCCTTTAAGAGGGTTTGAAAATGGTCCCTACCAAGAGTAGTAACGCCTTCAAAGTTTGAGATCACAAAACCCTCCTAATCCTCCATATTCCATATTATAATGTTTAGTTTTTTTCCTTTTGCATAGGCATGAAAAAACTTCGTTTTCTCATCACCAAAATCTAGCCAGATTGTTCTACTTTTTAAAATCCAAGTAGCCTCCTTATTAGCCAGAATCTCCTTCATTCTAGCTCAAAGACTATTGAGCTCCTCCCACAAATCCTGAGAGCTAAAACCCTCATCCCTTGATTATGAAAAAGCCACAATTTTATGTTCCACCTCCACCAGGTCTTCCTCCTCCCTTCTATGATCAGTAGCATCCCACTCCATAGTCATATGCTTGATATGCTTAAGATTGGCCTCAAATATTCTAGTAGAAGACAAGCTAGATAGAGCATCAAAAGAACACCAATTATCTCTAAACTTTGCTAAGAAACTCTCATAATTTATCCAACTAGAATTCATCTTGAAAGAACTGAAAAGCTTATAATTTTTTGCTTTCTTCTCTAAAAAGATAGGAGTGTGATCCAATTCACCTCTAGAGACCACCTGTTGATGAAGAAGAGGGAACCTATGCACCAAAGCTTCCACCACCAAGAACCTACTTAGTCTTTTTTCCACATGCCCTTCACCAACATGATGGTTCCTCCAAGTGGGTTTTAACTTAAAAATTACTAAATCTAGCAAGTTTTTTGCAGAATTTTTTGTGAAAATAAATCAGTGAGAGAATCAACTATTGCATTAGGACCCCATGATTCAACAACTCCCACAGAGTAATGTAAGTCTCATCCAATAATCAATTTCTCTTCTTCCAACACATAATTTCCAAATAAACCATTCCGAAGGACACCTAATCTTCATTCGACCCATAAAGATTGATAAATGTAAAGGTAGTGTCCAATTTCATTGAAAACCCCACCATACCCAAATTAGATGTGATACTCTAAGTGTTATGTGCGAAAATCTTCCAAGAATCCCACCCCAATGCGAAACCACTCAATCTACCAAGAGTATCCAAATCAATGAATTTCTAGGAAACAAAGAAAGACTCAAGGAGATTTGATATACACTCTCCCTCACCAAGGGTTTCTTGAAAAAAAAGCATACATAATGTTTCACCTGAACCTTTCTCTTTAATGCAAGTTTTTTGGGATTACTTTCCAACCCTCGGCAATTGAAAGATATGAATTTCATTTAGTAACCCCTTGTAGGGAAATCATAACTCTAAGCACCCCATCTATAGAAGTTTGTCTGCCCCCTGCCATCTACTCATGGGCTTTTTTTTTTTGCTAAAGAATTGTGTGATTTTCTCCCCCCTACCTTTCACATATAGAGAAGAACTAGATTCCTAACAAAGACATCCTACAAAACCCTCAAAGACTAGAAGGATTTATCTCGATTTCAAATTATAGGGGGCATCCCCTCATTCAAATCATCAGAGCACCCAGAAGAGGCAAAAGTAATCATCAAAGAAACACGCACAAGAGAATGAGAAGTGGTCAGCTCACAAGAACCTGAGCCACAAACATATCTTTGGACTATTTAAAAGAAAAATCCACATCTAGGAACCATCCTAGGCTATTCCCCAGATTTTCAAAGCTCTGTCTATTCCACATATGTGACAACAATCTAGGGGAAAAAACCCATATTGGCACCACATCTAGCCCTTCCCTACTAGCATCAAATAATGGAGTCTAAAACTTGAAAATTACAAGAGTGGAATGAATGGTGCATACCTCTTTAGCAATATTTTATGACCCTGCATGAGATTTGAAGTTCATCTGTATCCAACCTTTGGCAAGGCGAAATATTTCCAGAACTTCTGAAACCTTTGGCCTAATCTTTTCATTCCTCCACTCCTCAAGGGTATTTAGAAAAAATTTATGGCCTTTGGCCCTTGCACCAAGGATTTATTTGCATATTCCACTGCCTGAGCCATCTCTACATCATCATCCAAACAAAGTTTGCAAGGGGTCAAAGTTTGATCACTTTTCAAGACTCGATTCTTCTTTCTTTTGGGAGCAAACTCTTGACCAAGAGAGAAATGAAAACAAGGTTCTTCAAACTCCACCCTAATCTTCGCATGTTGGGGGCCATTATCATACGTTGGCACAAAACCCTCCTGAGCCACTAAGCCCTGCAATGTACCTACCTCAACAAAAGGAAACTCTTCCCTCGAGAAAGGATCCCCAGAGATAAGACTCGTAACCACCAAAAAACCACCAATATCTGAGGGAGCCAAACCAGACAAAACCCCACCATCGCCCCCCAAAAAAGGAAAACCTACATCTGAGAAACCCACTGAAAAAGACTCTTGTAATCCTAGTGAACAATCACTGAAGAAGGGTGGGTCCGGGGGAGCAAAACCCCAAAAATTTATTGGTAGTGAACAATAACTTACTAGGGGGGTGGGGGGAATCGTTTACCTAAAAGAGCACCGATGAGACCCTCAGGCACATTTCAGTGGAAGAGATGGAAACACCGACATTCATTTGATTCTCTATGATAGTTAGCTGCTCAATATCATAAACGAGTTTTTGAATAATTGGGGCTCCATGAACAACCCACTACACCAACGCATACAAGAATAAGAATCAACTATCTGACATCTCCTACTCAAAAGTGACAATTTAGAGACTTCCTCCCATCATCTTCTATGCAATTTAATCCTAGTTCAATTGTTCATGGTACTTCCCCTTCCAAACTAGTCTCCTCAATGAGCCTTCTGTTCCTAGATGTTCTGTATCCCTTGTTTCCCCTTGCTAGTCTCCTAATTATCTCCTGAGGCTAATCCTGTTCATAGAGGTAACAGTTAGTGTCGCTTGTATTCTAGGATGAATTCGTTAGAGTTAGTTAGACTAGTGAGTAATAGAGTAGGATTGGACTTAATGAAGAGAGAAAGATTGGTATCATTAATAGATACAGATGCATATCATGACAATATCAAAATATGATGGTAAGTGGTGTACGTGGTGTCAAAAAAGTAGTGGCATACTCTAGAGGTCAGGCAAGCATTAGCTTATAACCCTACCCATATTCCATTCAGTCTGATTGGTAGAGGTATAGCTAGAGGTACTCCTACAAGTAAGACAGCTAGAGCTTAGACAAGCAGACGAAGACACACTTACTATCACCCAGACTATGACCCTTCAATCCACACATACCAAACATCGAGCTAGCTATACTTCTTAAGAGAAATACTTCCAGCCTTATAGACCTACTAACAAGAGCTATGAGACCTAGCTAACTAAACCAATAAAACTAACTACACTTACCCAACCATCCCCCACAGGAAGGAACATTGTACTTGCGTTCTACCTATACCACCACGCCACTACCGGTTCATAGTGTGGTAGCTCCTTTAATCTCTCATGATAGCAATTTCTTTCTCTTTGTAATTGGGTTCATTGCAATGCCAATATAATTGGGTTCATTAGTTGAGATAGCTACGATGAGTACAGTGACCTTATAGCTATTCATATAGTGAAGCTTATGTCACTACTTATATAAGTGCTTGAGGAAGGACTAAACCCATTAAATGAATATTTAATAATCATAATAGTTAAAATTTTATCATCTATATATATATAATCATAATACTTAAAATTTTATCATATATACTATTTATGTATTAAATAGTAATTATTTTAAAATATTTAAATAAATATTAAAAAATTATTTAATTTTTTTATAATTTAATTGAAAGAAACCAAATCCAACCTGATCTTTAATTTTCTCAAATAAAATTGCTATTCACGAAATGTAAGTCAAGCAAATGTGCTTAACGGTCCCCGACACAGATTAGCCAGACAGATCCCTGAAATACTTAATATTCACAGGTATAACTACACTAACGAACCTGCATCAGGTCTTTTTCAACGACTGCGTGCTGAAATTTTGGCAAAGTCACGTCCCCACATAAAGGTCGTAGTGCGCTTTAATTTACTTAAAAAAAATCCTAATTTAGGATAATTATAATGTTTGTTTTGGAGTGCCACACTGCTATATAAATCCAGGCTTTTCAAGATTGATACGCCATTCTCAATTGCTACAGTGCTTTTCTTTATAAATCATGGAGTTTGAATGTCTCCGTGGAAGTAGCAATCCAGTCTCAGTGCAAATCTCTGTTCTCAGGGGATTTTCTCATACAGATTTTGGGTATATGCGGGCCTAAAACAACCAGTCTTGAGTTAAAATTTCTGCAATCACAATATTGTTTTCTTACACTGAAAGAAGTAAATTTCAATTAAAAAATTCGCATACTGGTTGTGACCTTTTTTTTTTTATATCTTTTCAAGATTTTTTCAGTCGGGCTCCTAAATTTATAGTGTTTTGGGCCTATGCAGGACTGGATTGATAGTATGGATTTATAACAATGGAGGGATCTGTGCTGCAATGCACACAGCCTCATGAAGATGAAAGTAGCGAACTCTCCAAGAAACAGAAAGCTATGAAGGAATGGGTTGATCCAGCCCAAGGCCTGGCTAATGCCCGCCATGAGTTCAGTGAGCATGGAGGTGTGAACATGTCTATAGAAGCCTCTGCCACCTTTACAGTCATGGAGCCTGAGACCATGAGAAGGATGTTCAGTGGAGAGCTTGGCCCAGAACGTGATTTCTTCATATACAGCAGGCATTTCAATCCGACTGTTCCCAATTTGGGGAGGCAGATGGCTGCTTTAGAGGGGACTGAAGCTGCCTACTGTACTTCCAGTGGTATGTCTGCAATATCTTTTGTTTTATTACAGCTGTGTAGCCATGGTGATCACGTTGTGGCCTCTAGGTGTCTGTATGGAGGCACCCATGCAATGTTAGCACACTTTCTTCCAAGGGCCTGTGGGGTTTCAACATCTTTTGTTCACATACACAAGCTTGATGATGTGAAAAATGCCATAACACCATCTACCAAGGTGTTGTATTTTGAATCTATGTCAAATCCAACTCTGGCAGTCGCAGACATACCATCTCTTTCTGCCATTGCCCGTGAGAAAAATGTCAAGGTGGTGGTTGATAATACCTTTGCCCCCATGATCATATCTCCTGCAAAGCTCGGTGCTGATGTTGTTATTCACAGCATTTCAAAACATATCAGTGGGTGTGCTGATGTTATAGCAGGAGCAGTATGTGGGCCAGCAGATCTGATAAATTCCATGATGGATCTCCATCAGGGAACCTTGATGCTCCTGGGGCCAACTATGAATTCTAAAGTGGCATTTGAGATCTCTGAAAGGCTTCCCCACTTAGGATTAAGGATGAAAGAGCACTGTCACAGAGCATACACGTATGCAAACAGCATGAGGAAATTGGGGATGAAAGTTATCTATCCAGGCCTAGAAGATCACCCTCAGTATGACCTTTTGAAGTCCATGATTAACAGTGGGTATGGGTATGGAGGGATTCTGTGTTAGGACATGGAGACTGAGGAGAGGGTCAATAAACTCATGAACCACCTGCAGAATTATACACAGTTTGGGCTGATGGCAGTGAGCTTGGGGTGCTATGAGACATTGATGTCATGCTCTGGTAGCAGCACTATCAGTGAGATGAATGAGGAGGAGAGAGGATTGGCAGGGATCTCACCCGGTTTGATTAGGATGTCTATTGGTTACAGTGGGACTCTTGAGCAGAGATGGAGCCAGTTTGAGAATGCCCTCACCAGGATGACTCAAGTCCAGCCTTTTTAAACGCTAAGATTGATGTACACGCTACTTAGATTTTATTCAATACCATTGCTATTCTACAAGAAATGTGTTGTTTTCCAGAGTTACATAGACTCATTGTGGCACTTTTACTTCCCTGTATACACTTTTTATCTTATCACTGTTTCTTCTTTGACAGCATATATATCAATCCCCTAATATGCCATGTATATGCTATGCTGAAAATACATATTTTATGCAATGGTCGAAAGATAGTTTGATAATAACAAGGTATAAATGGTTAATTGAGATAGGTGTACAAAGGAAAATTTTACTGGGAGGTAATTTTAGGTGGTGTGAGTTTTTTTTAATAACAACGATGAGCCACATTGTTTTTGTGGATAACAGTTATTGATTCTGTCCCACTGTTGGTTTGAAACTGACATATGGGTGATGGGTAATGGTGATTCTATTGCCCAACATTTTAATGCAATTTTTATTGTTATGACCTAGTTGATCAGTTGGACTAATGATAGATGAGGAAGATTTGTATGACCTTTTGGGTCTGTCACTAGATTCATGGGACAACCTATTAATGGACATTGGAAGCACTATAAACTTTAAAAAAGTTGGCGTAGAATGAGGTTTTAGTTACTTCAAAAAGAGGTGAGGTTGAAAACTTCTTAAGTCATAAATGATGCTTTGGTCCTTTATGGAAGATTGAAGGAGAAAGGAAATAATAGGCAGAAATGCAAATACTAATACCATGGGAAACCTATGTGTCCTAAAAAAAAATCCAAGGTGAAATGTTGGGATTGTGGTAAGCTCAAGCATTCAAAAGAGATCGCAAGGAAGACAAAAAAGAAGAATAAGAAGAAAAATAATGATTCTAACAAATCTTCAGAGAAGTATGTTGGAGATGCCTTTGTTGCAACTTTGGAAACCCATGCAAGTCAAATTGTGGCTAATAAAATCTAAAGTTTTCTTCATATGGGTTCCCATCAGGATTTATTTTTAGTAAATAAGAAATATGATGGTGGGATGTTATACATCAACAATGAATTTCCTGTTAGCATAGTTGGTGGTCATGGTAAAGTATTGATCAAATTCCTTGATGGAAGAGTGAAGGGGATCATGGAGTTCTCAACATTCTAGGTTTGGCACCAAACCTACTATAAATAAGAAAACTTAATGATGCAAGTGTGTAGCTTGTTTTCTTTGATAAAGTATATAAGTGGTCCAAGGTGAAGGGGATCATGGAGTTCTCAACATTTTAGGTCTAGCACCAAACCTACTATAAATAAGAAAACTTGCTGATGCAAGTGTGTAGGTTGTTTTCTTTGATAAAGTATATAAGGTGGTCCAATGAACTATGCTGCTCACTAAGGGTATTCATGTGGGCAATCTATTTCAACTTGAGGCACACACCATTATGTCTCATTTGTTTATGTTTGTTCTAGAAGGACATGTGTATATTTCTCTCAAAAGTAAATTTAAGGCTTTTGGTTAGTTTAAGGAGTATAGAGCTCCAATGTTCATGTGCTTAAAGAGAATCGATTGAAGTTTGATAAAAAGACAATGAAATGTATTTCATTGGTTATGGTGCTAATGTGAAAGGATACAAAATTTTGAATCTTGTGGCCAAGAAAGTTTTGTATAGAAAAATATTACTTTCAAATAAGTTAAGTCTTCTCCCACAATGGGTATTTGGCTACCACCCAAATCAAATACATTGAATGAAAAAATGAATGAGATGCTCATCATGACCTTAATGAGGAGGGATGAAATATTTTAGAAGAAGAGGAAGGAATTCCACCTAAAAATTTTTAAGGAGGGCCACTTAGAAAATAATAAAACTAGACATATGTGTGTGTGTGTTTTCTTTATCTACTAACATCGATAAGCATAGCACCATGAAAGAAGAAATGGGCATGGAAAAGGAGTCCTAGACGTTATCCATGGATGAGGAGACACCTCAAAGGAATTGTACATAGGACTTGATGTTAGGGCCTTGAATTGATGTTGTCTTTGCTATTAATTGACTTCCTTATACCATCCATAAATCCCCATTTTTCCATAATATACTCTTTTCTTGTGTCCACAAAAATAAAGTCATGCTAAAAAGGTTAAAAGGTAAAAACATTGTTAAGCATTAATTATCCATAGTTTTGAATTCATTAAAACGCCTTAATTTATATTGTTTCCATTAATGAAGGTGAATGAAGATAGGTCATGTAACCCATTCAAATTATTACAACCACTCTCCATGGTTAACCTAGACACCCGCTTTTAGGACGGAAAGGATCACATGGGTTCTTTTCATGTTCATCCTTAGGAAGCTCGCTCAGGCCATGAGATTAGACAAATGGTCATTCATGGAAGCATAAGATGGAAATTAAACCGATAATCAACTACTCTTGGCACACAAGAAAAATAGGGAAATGAGTCGCTAAGGTCACGAGCCTACATACTAGATTCACTTAGTTTAAGTGTGAACACATCATTTTAGATCATTATTGTTAAAAATTTGAATAAATATTATTAAACCATAGATATTTCCTTAGTTTAGCTTTATAGTGATAGGTTTTATGGATATCATGTTATGCCCTATAATTTATAAACCAACACCAAGTTCTTTGAATGTAGTCAGCTATTGTTTATTCTCAAAGTTTATATTGTAAAACGATCACACCAACACCAAGTTCTTTGAATGTAGTTAGCTATTGTTTGTTCTGAAAGTTTATATTGTAAAATGATCACACTGGATCATTGAGACACTTCAACTATCTGATGTAATGTAATCTGTGAACCAAGTAATAGAAAGACTATTGTTGGTGTTTTTTCACATGTTTTTGTATTGAATCTGAGGGTAACTTAGGGTTTCTTTAGGGAAATGTGTGATAGTTGGCAAGGACCCACCAAATCAACCATGTTACCTCTATGAGTGTTATATTTTATGAAATGAAGCTCATTATGTGTTGGTTTGAGACTTGTAGACGTAGTTTGCATATCAAATATAGGTAGTAGATGAAAGGGGCCCTGCGTCAATCCCCAAAGATCACCAAAATTAGGATTTTTAACTTTTTTTGTTGATTAACAAGTTGCTCACTAAGGTATATCTAAGTAATTTGTTACTTGGAATGAATCACTTGACAACTGGGTTGATAAATTCTAGGAAGAGAGTGTGACATTGATACAGAGATTTGTAACAAGTGTTTAAGTCAAGCATATATCATGTAGAATTGCTCCATTGTGTGAGGCTTTGTTTGTTGTTAGATATGAGAATTTGAGACTTCAGATATTGTAGAAGTGCCCGTAAACTTTTTGTTCAGTAACCAAACCTTTTGTATGTGATAGCTAGTTGCTTGACTCGAACATGAGATTTCATGTTGCATTGGTAAAATAGTGGATCCATTGATGTTTTTATCTCCACATACAATGTAGTGTCTTGAAGCTTACAGCCTTGGATTGACAATTTAATGTTTGGAATCTTATACAATTAAATTCATCCAACATTTTGGCATCATTTTTGGGCATCATTAAGCTCATAGTTTGGTTTCATTTCTATATGTTTGTTTGAATTTCTTGCTTTTTTTCTCTTTTTGGGGAGTTGCATGAGTAGAGGTAGGTGTAAATTTAAAGTTATAGATAGGCAAAATACTTCTAATACCCCCCATTCTAATATTAAATCTTTGGCAGGAAAATATCCTAAGAAGGATCAAGTAAAATTACTACAACAGGCAGCTTGAAGTCCTAAGTAAACAAGGACATAGACTCTACGAGTCACCTCATTGATTTTACAAAT
>APFE031748712.1:0-16812 GCA_000404065.3 Pinus taeda
TATTTATTTATTTTAAATATTTTTTTATATTGTCTCTAGAGAGAAAATAGTTTGAATTATGGACATATAGTCTCTATACAGACAATATGTTTTTAATCTCAACTATTGTCTCTAAAAAGACAAAAATGTAATTGTCTCTAAAGAGACACAAATGAAGTTGTCTCTAGAGAGACAAATGAAATTGTCTCTAAGAGATAAATCAAATTGTCTCTTAATAGACAATAATTCTTGTCTTTATAGAGACAATAATAATATGTGTTCTATATTGCGTTTATAGAGACAAATTTTTGAGACATTATATTTTGAAACACTCGCTTAAAGACAATATTTAAGACAATACACAAGTTTCTTTTTGTCTTAAGTTAAGACAATTGACTCAAATATTGTCTTAAAACCCCCCTACATGTAGTAGTGATAGAAATGATTTATTCATTAATATTAGTAATCCAATATAATATTATTAACTATGGTATAATATGATGCAGGAGCATCCAGTTCCGAGGAGACAGAAGGTGGTTGACGGTCTCATGGAAAGACAAGGACACATAATCATACATGCATAGCTGGACAGGTGTTAGACTTGTCAGTTATTTTACTTTATATATTTATTTTCTTTTTCAGAAGGTCGTTAGGACCAGGTCAATTAAAATTGTGAACTGTTATTTCTAAATAGGAATTAGCATCAGAAAGTAGGTTGATAGTTAATTAGTGTCTTTATGAAATGTGTTAGTTAGAAACAGTTATAAATTGCTGGACAGTTACCAATTATGTTGGGGCAGTTCTACTTGAGCAAAGAACAGTTATGCCTCAGGGGAATAAAAGGAAAAAGATAAGCATTGTAAAAGATTCCTCAGGTAGGGAAACAAAGAGATACAGTTATTTCAAAATAAACATTTTATTTTATTTTCTTCACTGAATCACCACTGTAAAAACAAATTTCATGCATCAATACATAATTCTGTGTGTAACTAAATTTGCGTTGGAATAATAAGACAGAGAGAATTAACGAGAAGAGCAGAGTGCAGATACATAATTAATCACTTCCAGACAGAGGAGAACGAGCAATTTCAAGTGCAGACAAACTTCAGACAGAGAGAGTTAATGAGAAGTGCAGAGTGCAGACATATAAATATTTCTTCCAGACAGAGGAGAACGAGGAACTGCGAGCGTAAACAAACTTTAGGTAACCCATAAAACCCTCACATTATTTATGAATAAAGCAATGCCAGAGTGAAATCAAATAAGCTGTATCATTTCATTATCAGTTACAAATTATACACAGTCCAGGTGTCTCACGTCCCTTTCGAGACACAAAAGCTCATTCAACAGAACCCCGAAACAGGGTTTCGAACAAATATATGATACAACCAAACAGAACAAACCAAAATTATTACAGTGAGAAAACACCAACAGAGTCGGTGAACAAGGGTTTCAGATAACCTGAGAGTTTCTAATGACCAAACATTCATACTACAGGACGAGGGTTTGAAGTAATCGAATACCATCTGATAGAACCAAAAAAACATCAAGTTTACAGGACTAGGGTTCGAAGCACGCTATTAATCATCTACAGGACATGGGTTTCAAACAACCCAGAAACCGCATTGCAGAACGAAGACTTCGATAACACAGACCAACGTACCAGAAGACCGGAGAGTTACACAAATCCAAGAGACTATCCAATTCATCGCTCAGGCGACAGACTAAAGACCAAAAAGAAACCTCAAAAACCTCTATAGAAACTGATATGGTAAGACCCTACCCGGAATAAAGAACTGGAGGGCGTGAACGACTGTCAGAGGTCGTGGAGGACGCTAAACCACAGAGCCCAACGGTAATTAGCCACCTACAAACGAAATAAGGACGGATTAGCAGCGTTTACCAACAGAATAACCATTAAAGAAAAAAAAAACAACGAGCGAATGCTAACAGAAGTGCAGAAGCTCACCTGAAACTGAGGAGGCAGAGTCGAAGACCGAAAGAACCAGTTTGCCCCTGAAGACACGGAGCGAGGGTGTCAGGGTGTGAAAAAGAACCATTCGGTCTTCCCACAGAGCAGAGCAACATTCGGTGCAGCGGAAGAGTGTCAAATGGCAAATTAGTGGGACAAGTTTGACAAAAGGAAAGTGCCCGTGCGAAAGGAACCGGTAGGGGGAAACCCTAACCGGCACACCCGGTTAAACATCCCAATAAAATATCTGATAAACGTACCCAGCATTTAAGTCAACAGTTAATACATTCAGGACGCCAAGTCTTGTCACCTGTGGTCACGTTGGGAAACGACGGGAGGCCATCATAATATAATATTATAGGGGATTATTAGAATGTAGTGTACTAGTACCATATATATCATATTAATATTCTAGTAATAGTAGAGCAAATTAATACTCGTGGAACTACTGGCAAATTGACATTGACATAATTTATTAGAAAAAAAAACAATACTCACTACAAACTTTAGCAATCACTAACTCCACAACAATCTATGTCTCCATATAACTCATTTTGTTTCAATTAGACGTCATGATTTAGAATTTTTGAAGTCGATGGATGCGTGGACGTGTGGAGTTTCAAATCTTAAGTTCTGATTTATTTATTTTATATGAGTTTTCATAGTTTGTATTTTCTCTCCAAACCTTACGTTCTTATTTATTTCTTTTATATGGGTTTTCATAGTTTGTATTTTCTTTTATATGTGTTTTCATAGTTTGTATACTAAATCTATACTACACAGCAATAGTTTGTATACTAAATCTATACTACACAGCAAACACAATTTACATTTTCTGGGAATTTTTGTTGTTTATTTCTATATCTAGAAGTTGTCTGGTGTAAATCAGTTGTTGCCATTTTTGTAGTTCACACAATTGTCAAAATTTTCCCATTTTTCTTATTCCAAAAGTCCCTATGAATATAGTCCCATTAGCTTATGAGGTACAATATGATTCTAGTTGTATTTCTCGTGTGCATTCTTATGATGAGTTTAGTCAGAGGGTAGAATCTAAGTATGGGGGATTACGCAGTGCATTATATTAGATATCATTTTGTGATTCAATTGTGTTAAGTAAGTCATTCAAACGTATGACCATTTCCATGAGAGGAAGTCATAACTGACTAATTTCTCATGATTTTTGAATAGTTCACTTAGCACTCATTGCATCGGGTGACTAATTTCTCATGATTTTTGAATAGTTCACTTAGCACTCATTGCATTATCATTTTGGGATTCAATTGTGTTAAGTAAGTCATTCAAACGTATGACCATTTCCATGAGAGGAAGTCATAACTGACTAATTTCTCATGATTTTTGAATAGTTCACTTAGCACTCATTGCATCGGGTGACTAATTTCTCATGATTTTTGAATAGTTCACTTAGCACTCATTGCATCGGGTGATGCTCACAGGGGTGAAGAAGTGGGATTGAAACTAGTGAAATGTGGAGAACGAATCACATAGCATCAATCATCACTTCCGGGGCTTGCACCCGGTAACCAGGACTTCCCAGGAGGTCACCCATCCCAGAACTCCTCTGGCTCAAGCGCGCTTAACTGTGGAGTTTTTCCCCACAATCAAGCCCACTTAGCTTGCTACCCCATTTGCAAAACCTTAGCAAGTATTGTGCCTCATGAACCATTCAAGTAGAGATCCCTTGACTCTTTTTGAGGGTAGAATCTATTTTTCTCTGTTATAATGAGGCTAGTGAGGGGAAATAAACCAAAATAGACTCTACCCATTGGTATGTTTTTCCAAATACAAATGGGTATTATGGACAATAACGTAGGAAATGGAGGAAAATAAGTTCCTGAGACCATGTATAAAGGTTATTTGGCTTATTACCCGTGAAGAATCCCCTACACTATCTCGTGGATCCTTTTAATGGATGTATTCCATTTAGGGGGATATGTGTGCGATTATGAGGTTTTCGAGCACCATATTTAGATCTCAATGCCTTTAGTTTTCATATCAACATGATTGGGAAGTTCTGAAAACCATCTAGTATACTTAAGTAATTGATTATAGTTAGGAAAGATACCCAATCTCTCTTTTAATATTCACAATATCAAGTTTTGTGATCTAGTACTAAAATAACCACACATGAATTTTATAGGGTATATTTGAATTTTAGTTCAATAAATGCAAAATTTACACAATAATAATGGGTGTTAGAGCCTATATATGAGTAAGGGAAGTAAATGAGGACAACATGAGCTAAATGAAGCTCGTATAGCTCAAGCCCAATAACAAAGACCTAGGGCCACCATGTTAACTGTCCAACTTTTGGGTTTGATATGGTTCAGATAGGAGGTTTTTCTTACCATAGTTAGGCTTTGTAGACTATGGATTTGAAATTCCAACGAATTCACATAAGTTTGTCATTTTTCAAGATAGGGAAAGTGTTACATAGCTACAACTTTCTTGGAATTAACCCATACACCATCATAAAGCTTGTATTGAAACTCAAGAGCCTCAAAAGTACATTTTGTGTGCTTCATGAATAACTTGCTTTCCCTCTACATTCACAAGGACCTAACAACATGCTTTGTGTGTGATTCCTATGCTTTAGTTATTGTCACTAAAATTTCCTAGAAAGAGTTTCGAAAGCTTATTCTAAAAAATCTAAAAATTGGATGGAAACCAATTACTGTAAGCTAATACCATTAAGTTATGTTACTAGTATCTATTAGATATAATTAATATACCTATATTAACTATATATTATTATAATATAATATCATCCAATTACTAATATAATATAATATAACATACAATATATTAGTATATACTAAAGTATTATAATATCTATAATATATACCCTATCATTAATATATCTCCGTATTATATCGTTATATAAAAAGTATACTATGTTATAAGTTATGTAGTAATAATAGGTATCCCTAATGGTATAGGTATATTAACCCTAGGAATAATTATTTTTTGCGGTAATTAGATACTTACTAGTAATAATAACTTTAATCTAATAAAAAATAAACCCAATAATATAAATATAACCCATAAAAAGGAAAATGAAAAAGAAAGATGATCTTGGATTATTGAAAAAGGATCCAATAAATTACCTAGTTTGTTTGTTGCACTACGCCTTTAAGAAAAGAAAATCAACTTAGTTTGTATACACAAGTGGTGTTCACAGACGTAATTAATAAAATCTTGAAATTATAAAATTTTATTTGTTGAACCAAACTCCAGTCAAAGTCAAAGTAACGCTGGCATTCACACAGGAAAGAGAACCAACAAAATCTTAAAATTTTATTTGTTGAACCAAACTGGAGTCAAAGTCAAAGTAACGTTGGCATTCACGGAGGAAAGAGAACCGTGAATCCATATAGCGCGAAATACCAACGGACATTTTGGACTTTTTATCTTAAACATGACTATGGTCAAGTGGAATCCCGTTACACTCGCTCCACACCCCAAAAAATATCAAAAAGGTTCGGATCGGACTTGAATTAACTTTCGTGGGTTATTTTTTTCCTTGGTGGACAATGTGCCTAACTTCCAACCTTATTCTCATTCTTATATATAGAATATGCAAATCAACTATTCAAATCTATATATACAGAATTGCAGGAACAACGTTGGCATCCCCTGCAGAGTCTCCTTTGTTCAGCGACCACCAGAATTCTACTTCCAACGAAGGGATTCTTCGCGATGGGGCAAATTATGAGGCTCTTCTAGATCATCCTACTTCTCCTCATACTCATTGCTTTTCCTGCCGATGCACTCCAGGTTCCACACACTCTGTGCTTCTTCGACTTCAACTATACGCAGGGTAATACGTTAGACAGCAATCTGAACACAGTCTTTAATAGTCTTGTTTAACACACCTCCCAAACTGGTTTTAAGACTTGTGTGGATGGCCAAATATATGGCCTCCTACAATGTTCCATGGACACAACAGCCGAACAGTGCCGCAACTGCTCCCATAGAGCAGTCACTACAATTCGGCACAAGTGTGGGAATACCGGCGGTGGTTTAATTTTGTTGGATGACTGCTTCTTACGTTATGAAAAATATGATTTCTTCGGACAAATGTCTACTGGTGGATGGTATAATTATAATCAAAGTAATATGTCCACCCCCGATGTTTTTAACGCGGCTGTTGAGAGCCTATTAACCAATTTGTCAGGTGAAGCAGCGTCTGGGTCTAAGTTATATGCTTCGGGAACAACTACAGACTCCCTGTCTCGAAGGATTTACAGTGTGGTGCAGTGCACGAGAGATATATCGAGTATCCAATGCAAAACATGTCTCTTAAGCGCAATCAATTTTATTTTATCAAGAATTCCTGGAAGCGCAGGAGCTACGGTTTTGAGCAAAAGCTGCAATGCCCATTATGAAATGTATCCTTTCTTTAACTCGATTTTGCCTCCATCTCCATCCACGGCAAAAGGGCCAGCTATTGCACCAACGAAGCGGCACACAGAGTCGCCAGTTGTTACACCGGGGGCTTATCCGCCAGGGAAGCAGAAGAACGGGTCAAATAGAAAGAGTTCAAGCAAAATAATCATAATTTTAGGTGTGCTGGGCGGCTTGCTTCTCGTATAGGTGTGCTCTACTTTCCTCCAATTAATGGTGCGTATGGCGTTGTCGTTGGGATGATTGTGTGAGATTAATGAGATGATCGCGAGATGACTCTTTTTGGAGGTCTGGTTGCTGTGTGGGCTTCATGGGGTGATCATGCACGGTTGTGTTGTGGTCGCATTAGTTGTTTGCTTACTCACTTTCTCCGTGTCGTAACTTAAAATGACTAAGTTAAAATTATTGAATTGTTTGCCTTTCTCTTTAATTTTCAATCCCCTCTTTATCTGGTAAGTCTCTTCAAAATATTTGTTTTATGCTGGGCTATGACAACTAATTTTACTAAATCCATTTTCATGAAAGAAAAAACCATTTCCTATTTTCTTTCCGCTTTGATTTTATTCCCAATCAAAATTTAAATCGAAGTTAATTTTGTGTTTTTTTTTAAAATATTTATTTAAATAAAAGTAAAATAGTTGAAATTTAATTGTAATTCAAGACCAAATAACTTGAAATCTTATATGGATTTAGAGTATTGTTTTGATATTATTTGGATTTAGAGTATTGTTTTGATATTATTTTTATGGTTTTAAGAGTTTTCTCAGAGACATTTAATATGAGTGAAAATTTGTCTCTTTTAGACCATCTAAAAGTATGGAGTAATTTATCTTAAATAATAATAATAAATCAATGTTCATTTATTAACAACTATACATAATTATTCTCACCGCAAAATACAATATTATACACAATATAATAAATTAAAAAATATTAATATATGATCCATCCAAATGATCCATAAATGTCAAAATTAACAACATTGCATAAAAAAAAAAACAACCACACCAGAATAGACCCATGCTTTTGAGTGGAGGCATGGGTGGCCAGTTGGCCTCGCCACTTGCCAACCCAAGGTCGCTGCATAGTACCTGCATGCCTAAACACCTGGGAGTTCTGCATCATTCTGCACCAAATCAGTGCATTCCTGTAAATGAGAGCTATCATTTAAAATGTCAAGCGAGCCTGAGTTTAGAACTCGATCACTGTCCACCCCCATATTTTCCAAGAGATCTGCCACTTTATTGCCTTCCCTTTTGACATGTTTGAATGTGATTGCTTTATTGGTTAAGAGCCATTGTTCTATGATCTCTAAACGAGCTGCTAATCTCCAGCTACAGGCTACTTTGTGAGCAGGTGTTCCTTGAGGAATTTGATTAGCCATGTTGATAAGGATCTATGAGTCTCCTTCAATTACAATAGGAAAGAATCCATGATGTTGAGCTAAGCAAAGTTATTCGTGTCCCATCTTATTGAGCCAAGGAAGAGAAGGAGTGGTTTGCCTCCGTGATCCCTGAAGATGCCTCCATAACCTGCCAGGCCTGCATTGCCTTTGGAGGCTTCGTCAAAATTTAATTGTATCATTCCTTAGGGAGGAGGCTGCCATTTTCTTGGTGCTTTGGGATTTTGAGAAGAGTTGTTGGAGTTTTTGTGTGTTTGGGTATTCCGAAGATGCCAATTCTCCCAGATGTTCTGCGCTTGACGAAGGGTAGGAAAGTCATCTTCATGCCAATTTTGAAGTGCCAAGGTTTCCTGAAGATTGTTGCAGAAATTACTCCAGATGTTATCTAGAGGTGTACATTGATTCTTAAAAATGCGTTTATTTCTTTCTTTCCATAATGTTCAGATGAGAAGGCCTGGAATATTTTTCCAAAGAGAGTTTAGCAACCTGCTCTTGTAAGGATCGATTGCCCAGTTACGGATGGTGTTTGCAATATCTCTTGTTACTCTGCATCCTTTTTGACATCTAAAGCTGGTTTTTTCGCATAGATTATTGGCTAAATAGCACGAGTCCATCAGATGCTATATGGTCTCTTCCTATTAGTTGCAATTGGGACATCTTGAAGGCACGTGAAGATTTTTTTTTCCTTAGATTGTCCCAAGTGAGTATCCTTTTTTGACATAGTAGCTAGAGAAATGTCGAAACCTTGGGCCGAATTTCGAGAGACCAGAATTTGTCCCAAGGAGAGTCTTTGGAACCCTGATTGCTAATCAAAAGGTTGTACACCTCCTTAGTGGTAAAAATCCCATGTGGTGTGTATCCCTGTCTCAAAATATCCTTCTTGTCTAAGAATCTAATTTTCCTATTCGTGAGTTCTGTATAAATCTCAATGTGGATTTGCTTTGTTCCTTGTCTGATAATTTGTGCCGCTTTTAGCCATTATCTATATCCTTGGTTGAGGGCTCGAATCCAGTGTTGATGGAATTTTTCTTTCTGTTGTGTGTCCCAATCATCTGTTTTTGGAGGTCTGAAAAAATTGCTTAGCCTGGGTCTTTTTTTCCAAGAGTCATCCCAAAAACGAGCATTGCTACCATCTCTGATTTCCTAGAAACTGTGTTGCTGAATCATGGCACTATGCTGTCTCGTTGCATTCCATATTAATGAGCCCTTTTTAGTGGACATAAGTCTAATTAAATCTTCTGGCGGTCTGTTATTTGCATATTTGGTAGTCCAAAGTAGAGCCCATGGTGTGTGTGGAGCTGAGAGCCATTTCCACCATATCCTTGCTCCCATAACTGCATTGCTATGTTGAGGATCTTGGAGACCTGTACCACCATATTTTTTTGGAAGGCAAACTATCGTCCATTTGACCAATGCCCATTTATGATTTTGGCCTAAGAATCCTCATAGAAAATTACGTTGTAAATATTTGATCCTCTTAAGCACCCATTTTGGTGCCGCCAAAACAGAGAAAAGATATAAAGGCATCGATTGTAAAATGGCTTTAACCAACACCAACTGACTAGTCATATTGAGGGCTTTGTAGGTCTAGGAGGAAAGGCGGACTTCAAATATTTTGAGGAGCAGTTGCCATGAGGCATGTTTTAGTGCAGAATCAGTCAAAGGGGTGCCTAGATACTTTGAGGGTAGAGAAGCTACAGAGAATACAAGAATGCAGGTTATAGAGGATTGAGTAATGGAGGGAGTGTGAAAAAAGAAGATTTGGGATTTTGTAGTGTTAATGCTGGCTCCAGATGCTTCCGAATAGTCATCAAGTAGGGATTTAAACATTAATGCTTCTTGAACTGAAGGGTGCCCAAACAACATGTTGTCATCCACAAATTGTTGATAAGTGATAGCTGGGGAATCATGGACTGAAATGCCTCTAAGCTGCTGAGTTTGAAGAACAGTCTTGATTATACGACCTAACCCTTCAGCCATTAGCACAAAAAGAAAGGGAGAGAGGGGATCTCCTTGAAGAATGCCTCTAGAGGGGTGGAAAGGATGAGAAGGAATGCCATTTACGAATATGGAGAAAAAAGTAGAGGAGACAAGATTCATTACCCATCTGACCCATGGAGGAGAGAATCCAAAGGCTGTAAGCATTTTTTGAATGTAGATATAACTTAACTTGTCAAAAGCTTTAGAGAGATCAATTTTGAGAAGCATACTTGCTTTCTTGTTGTGCTTTAGTGAATGAATGATCTCATGGGTGACGTTGATGTCATCAATGATTTTCCATCCTTCTACGTATCTTGATTGTTCTGGCGATATGAGCAACGTAAGCAACAATTTCAGATGGGAAATGATGACTTTGGAGATGACTTTGTAGATAACACTGCAGAGAGCTATTGGCCTGAATTTGTCCGGAGCAATATAATGCTCTTCTTTAGGAATGAGCGCAATAAAGGTAGCATTTAGAGATGGAAGCAACTAATGAATAGTCCTAGATTCTTCCACAACCTGCCATACATCCACTTTGATGAGATCCCAGAATATCTGAAAGAAGTTGGAGGTAAAACCATCTGGTCCAGGAGCTTTACCCTCCTTGAGCTGATTCATTGCTGATTCAACTTCCTGTAGAGTAACCAGATGAAGGAGTAATTGATTATGTTCTTCCATTATGATTTTAGGGATGTGCTAGAGAATCCGTTCTATAGTTGGTTGTCTGTTGATTTGTGGTTCCTGATGAACGTTTCTAAAATGCTTGAGGAGCTCTCTTTCGATATCATTGTGTTCTTCAAGCCTTTCTCCCTGCTGATTCTGAATTTTTGTAATGTTATTATGCATTCTTCTCTGTATGGTGGTGTGGTGAAAGAATTTCGTATTCCACTCTCCCTCTTTTAGCGATCTTACTTTGGATTTTTGCTTCTAGAGGATCTCCTCTTGCTTTATTCTTTCGTCCAACTGATTCTGAAGGTTCTGTTCCTTTTCCACCAGTGCTTCTGTCCTTCCTTCATTAATTATTTTCTGCTAAAGGTACATCATTTCTTGTGCTAGAGATTTTTGGTCTTGAAAGATATTTCCTAAGGTCGTTTGGTTCCACTACTTGATGCGCATTTTGAGATATTTGAGCAGTTGTTGAAATTGATACATTTTTGTTCCTTTGGGTGGAATGAAGCTTTTCCAGACTAAGAGGACCAAATTGTTGAATTCTAGATGTGTAAGCCAAAATGCTTCAAAATGGAAGGGTCTCTGTGTGGAGTTGCGAGGTCTTTGCCATTGAAGATATATGGGCCAATGGTTTGATCCTGATAGAGGCAAGATTGAGGTAATAAAGTCTCCTCCTAAAAGAATGGCATTGTGAGATAACAAGAAATGATCCAACCGAGAGGCAATTTGTTGTGAACCTGATCTTCTATTGTTCTAGGTATACATTGCATTGTTAAATGGGCAGATCAATGAGGTAGTTATTTATAAAATCCTTGAAGTGGCTGCTTTCAATGTCTAATTTGACTTAGGCTTCATTATTTTCCTCAAGTTTAGTAATCATATTAAAGTCACCACCTATAATCCAAAGAGGATGGACTCTGGTAGAGTTGAGCGATGCTATCGTGTTCAACAATGCCAATTTGTTCATGGCATCCTAAGGGAAATAGACATTCGTGAGATATCCATGAACATTGGTCCCTATGATATGAAAAGCAGCTTGAATGAGATTATGAGTCGCATGGATGTCATTAAGTGAAATAGCCTGTGTATTCCATGCTATTGCAAGTCCCCCTGAAGCTCCCGAGGCGTCCATTGCTACTGAATGGCTTCCTGACCAGGCTTTTGAGAGAATGGTGCCAAGTGTATTACTGTTACATATTTGTTTCTTGCATGAAGAATATTTGAGGTTTCTCCTACTTTATCATGTTTTTGATCATTATGTACTTCACAAGGTTGTTTAACCCTCTTAAATTCCATGATGTGAGCTTCATGGTTCAATATTGGGTAGCGGCCTGTAATACTTCGTTAACTTGGAATATCTTCGTGACTCCACCAACATTTCCCCAATGATGATGGTTCTTTGCAAATGTGGCTTTCTCCCTCATTTCTTGGTATCTTTGGGAAGGTTTTTCCCATCCCATTACTACCTGGTTGGATCCCTAAAGTTCACTACTGATGTGCTCTAGAAAGGATTACCTCCAAACTTTCTAACTGTCTATTTGGGATTTTATCAAACTCTTTCTTCCTACATGCTTCCTCAAGGCTGAATATGTCCAAATACCCAATGTCAATACGTTTAGGCTCATCTTCCATATGTTTGGATTCACTGCTTTCCGCTACAAAGTCATTTGAATGGATTGGTTCTTGGAGAAAGATATCAATTTCCATTCCATTAGGCCTCCATTCAGATTCCTTATTAGGATTGGATGTTGGGCTTATAGTGTCATGAGGTGGCTTCAATGCATTCCTTGTGTCTGAGGGTTGGATTACCGAAGATAGCTTGGGTATATCAGTAGTTTGGTTGGGGGCTCAGAGTCATTCAATGCTGGGTGTGCCAAGATATCAAAGTTATTGCTGGCAAAGGGTATGGAGGAGTTGGCTGTTGGATTTTAGAGCCCGAGCCAGGATTTTTGTGGTGCTTTTTCCAATTATTGACTTTGGTAAATCCTTCCGAATTAGGTTTTTCTAAGGTGGCATTGGTTTTGGGGGTTGCATTTAGGGGAAAATCATGGAAAATATGACCATGGGCATGACATTTTCTACATATGAATGGAACATGTTCATAATCTATAGGCTTAATCCATTCAAAATCATCATGATATAGACTTACCAAGTCTAGGAGTGCTTTGTCTAGGTGCATGTAGACACAGAGGCAAGCTTAAATGGTGTATCGTCTAAGTTTCGTTTCTTCAGCTATTTTTATGAAGTCTCCCAGACCATTTCCTATGTCTTTTAGTGATTCTTCATCCCATTACTCTAATGGAAGGGAATACATTTGGATCCAGATTGACGCCCAACTGAAATCCTCTTTGTCTAGGTTGAATCTTTCAATCCAGTCTCCCAAATACAGGCCCGCAGAGTTGAAGAAGTAGGGGCGTCTGTCTAGGACTCTGTTATAGTCTTCTATGCAGTTGAAGATAGCCGTAAAGAAACCTTTTGGTTCGAGCTACAGGGTGACATGTCTTTTAGGTTTCCATTTGGCCACAATCCATCCCTGCAGGGCTTTCTCCGTCGGCAAGAAGCCGATAAATTTCCCTATGAGAGTATGGTCCTTCATAAACTAAATTTGGGTATTGATCTGGTTACCAGGTAATCCTATCTTGGGTCATTCTACTGCAATAGGTTTGCAAGTGGCAGAGGTCGCTTTGGGGATATGTCTATTCAGTGTAGAATCTTGCTGCTGAGTCTGAGGCATTGCCTCCATGTCCTGTGGTGATTTTTGTTTTCCTTGATCTGCTGGGTCAGTTTGCTTTGCAGTGATGTCAGTCTGAGCCATTTTAGAAGCCCTTACAGTCACATTGGGAGTCCGAATCTCACTGCTGCCGTTTTGGGTAGGCTCCAAGTCCCCCCCCATAAGGGAATCCATAGAAATTGGCCTATTTGCTAAATAATGTTGTCGATAGAGGGGCTGAGTTGTTGCACTCTGGTGTTGTGCAAAGTGACTTCGTCGTTGCAGAGTTTGCCAGAAACCCTAAGCAACCATGAAGCACACCCAACACTTCATTTTCTCACTGTTTACCAAAACCTGTTGTTGAAGTAAGCAAGGTAGAATTGGGAGTAAATAAATTGTTACAACATATAATAATAAAATATTTAAAGAGAAATTAAAATTTTTACTAATGATTTAAAAAAATTTATTATACCATGAATTTTTGGAGGACTAGGAGGTTAAAATACATCAATCTCTTTAAAGTTAATTTTTCTCATAAAGATTAATGAATTTTTAAATATTAATAATAATAAATAGATGTTACAATGCATAATAATAAAATACTTACAGAGAAATAAAAATGTTTACGAATTACATAAAAAATAATTATACAATGAATTTTTGGAGGAGGAGGAGGAGGAGGAGGACAACAATATATTTGAAGTTAAGTTTTCTTATCAAGATTACTGAATTATGTACCTATTCATTATCAATCTAAGAAATTAATTGATGACTTATCAAACAAAGGCTCTCTTTCTAGTGTACTCATTCACCCTCAATCCAAGAATGCACCTATTGACCATCAATCCAATAAACTAATTTAGAATTTATCATACGAAAGTCTCCCTCAATAATGCACCCATTCATAATCAATTCAAGAATTTAAACTAGTCGCCCATTCACCATCAATCCAAAACTCCATAAAATAATAAACAATATCCTTATTATTATATTAATTGTACTAATCATTTAAAACAATATAATTTTGGACAAAGTCTTCATATATATTTCCTCAAACAACCTTACTCCTTTTGTATAACTAGATTGCCATTCTAGTAACACCTATAACTCCAAAAAAAAAAAAACGAAAAGAGTATTAGTCACTTTTCTCTGTGTAACTGATAATGACTAGGGTTCACTCAAAAAGTCGAAAGATATGTTCAACTACCAAAGTAATTTGGATATGTAGTTTTAACTTATTTTTACATTTTCATGACCATGACTACTATTTTTGTTTTTTTAGCTAAGCTCAACCTAAATCAGGGCCATCCCTAATGTTGAATATAAAAATGAGAGACCATAATTAAACACTTTCTAATGAGCCACTACATTTCTAGAAAATATCACAAAGAACCTTTTCAAGCAAAAATACAATTTCATAAACAAGGAGGACTAATTTCGATTCACCCACTCTTGAAAGAAAGATGCCAAAGGCCAAAATCCATTAAATCAGAAAATAAACACGGACCATGCATAATTTGTAGAATCCAAGTTTGCTACAAGATCATCCACTTCAAGAGAAAGAATTTTCTCTGCCTAATATATAACACATGTTAGCCTTGAGAGATACTTGGGGTTCTAAGGTGAGATCCCTAACTTTAACCTATAAAACAAAACTAAGCTTCACATTTTACGAATGCATCCATGCCCATCATTACTAAAATATAATTGGAGGTTGATATATATAATATAATATTTGGAGGTTTTTTTCCCCTCGGAAGAATCATAATTTCATTAATAAAAGGAAATTACATTTTTTAGATGCATAAAGCATATTCATATCATATCAAAGACATGACTGTCATCATCAACAGTGATAAAAAATTGTTGCCTTGATCCATGCAGGGAGGCAACAATATATATAAAACTGTAGAAACTACAATATATAAAAACTGAGAAGTCCTTCATGCGATAAATATATACACAAAATAATAATGTTCATATGCCAATAGAAAATTATGCAATTATATCCATAAATGACTAGTGGTAGCATTGATAGTGATCTCCATCGTGCAGTTCTCGAATCATCAAGATGCCCGGCTCCCCGATCGCAGCTTCTTTGGATAGGCTGTTAGCAACCCCATTCCTCTCCCTGAAAATGTGTTTACATGTAAAGGACTCAAACGATGTAATCAATCTCAGAGTTTCATCCAGAATATGACTCAAAAAAAAAGTAGAGCATCGAGATGTTCTATTCAGCCAGTCGCAAATGATTTTGGAGTGCCCAAATAATTGTATGTCTCTGCAATTTTTCTCCAAAGCAAATTGTATGAGGTGTTTTGTAGCTAGTAGTTCTGAACAATTATTAGTGCCTCTTCTGAAACCCATGAGCATGCTATAAGAATGATGATGGTTGATATGTAGAATAGCTCCCCCACCGCACCCAGTCTCCTGCGTGGCCTCGTCGAAATAAGCCCATGGCTTGCTATGATCAATATGTTCAGGTATAATATTCCTAGGCCTCTATGGGGGTGGGTCATCTAGGATGAGGGTGTAGTCGGCCAAAACCTTGACAGTAGTAATAGACTAGTGAGGTAGTCAATTCTAGAAGATTAAGTGATTTTGGGCGATCCAAATAGCCTAACATATCAGAAAGGGTAGATTGCATTGCTTAGGAGCAGAAGCGGAGGTATACCAGGTCTGCCAGGCCTTAATAGTAGTTATGCCAGCCCATATACTTGATGGAGCAAGAACAGGAATAATAATATCCAACAATTTTTGGGCTTCTATGTAGTCAAGGAATACGTGTTGAACAGATTCATTATCACTTCTACACAAGTAACACCAGTGAGGGCCATAATGTGCTTGCTTGAGGAGGCTATTGCCTGTAGATATTTTGTTCCACAAGACTGTCCACATTAGCATCCAAGCTCTGGGGGTGGGGGGGCGCTTAAGCTTCCAGAGATGCCTCCCCAATTTGTAATGGTCTAAGGTCTTCTAGCTTCTATCAGGGCCAAGTAACCATCTTTTGCAGAGTATCTCCTAGATTTAGACAAGGCCCAAATTACCTCATCATCACCTTCATTGACGTGAATGTGAGCATCCGTAAGTGCCTGAGTATAATCCTCCCATAGTTGTACCCATTGAGGAGGGATATGTAGATGAAGTGTAGTTTTCCAGGCCTGTTGTAGGAAAGTGGTATTATCATCATCTGCAATATGAGATCTATGAGTAGAATTGTGATTTTGAAGGTGATGGATGAGCTCATTAGGTAGTCTATGCATGTTCCTGCAGCCAATCCACGGATCAATACCAATGCGCACTTTATTTCTTGAGTGGATTCTCCAAGTAATACTCACTTTGATAGGATTCAATGTCTTAATAACCACCTTCCAGATAATATAAATCCCAGATGTACATCTGTGTGGTCACCTAATCCAGTCCATAATGTGCATTGGGGCGATGTATTTTTTGGGTCTTGAAATTATCATTCACTTCCATTACACTTTCACTATCATTTCCATTATATCACCTCCATTCCAACTTAATTTCACTACCATGTCACTACATTCATCTCACTTTCATCATTATTGGGTCACATTTATGTTTTTCCAAACTTTATTAATTCTTAGCATTTTTAAGTGAATTTGTGGTTAAAAATTAGAAAATAATGTGCATATGCTTATACCTAAC
>APFE031748714.1:19844-32994 GCA_000404065.3 Pinus taeda
ACAAGTTCAATTCACAATCATAAGAAACATCCATATCAATGGGTGAATTAGAGTCATCTACATCACCTCCATTTTGCCAGTTTGAATTTCTAGTTCCTGTCTTTCCAACCTCATCAGGATGAACACTTTCAAGTGTCTTTGTCAGCCACTTTAGGGGACCTTTCTCAGATGGTCCAGGCTACTCCGTTGATTGAGTTGGGACTTAATCAAAGTTGAGTCTCCCAATTCTATCAATCACATCACTTAAAGCATCATCCATTGTTGGAGTTCCATGCAGGGGAGAGTGTTATTCAGAAGAAGATTCCACATGTTGATCTAGTATAGGAATCCCCCCTTCAAGATGTAGAATCTAATTATCAAAATCTTGAAATGATTTTGCATTTGTGAATCTATCCAAGTGATCAAGTTGCCGCTCAACAACATTGTCAGTTTTGGATGATTCAAGAAAAATTACGTCTCTAGATACAACAAACTTTTTATTGATTTCATCATAGAGACGGTATGCTTTGGAGGTGTTTGAATACCCTAGGAAGATACATTTACGACTTCTAGCACCAAGTTTGTTTCTATGTACCTTTGGTATCAAGGCATAATAGGTGGAACCAAAGACCCTGAGATGCTTTACCGAAGGAACATGTCCATACCACATTTCATATGGAGTCTTGTTTCTAATAGCATTAGTTGGACATCTATTATTTATATATGTAGCACATAGAACAGCATCAGCCCAAAACATTATCTTTACATTTTTTAAGAAGAGCATGGATCATACCATATTTAAGATTGTCCTATTCATTCTTTTAGCTACACCATTCTGTTGAGGACTATAAGGTATAGTTTTTTGATGTTTGATCCCATGTTAGTGAAGATAGTTTTCAAATTCATTTGATGTCTATTATTTTCCATTATCAGTGTGAATAGACACAATATGAGATTGTGCATCATTTTCAATCCATTTATCAAAGTTCTTGAATGTTTGAAAAGCATCATATTTGTTCTTAAATAAATAAACCCAACACATTCTAGTGTAGTCATCAATAAATGTCATCATATATTTATTTCCATTTGCAAAAGGAACAGGCATTGGACCACATAAATCTGAATGAAGGAGCTCAAGTTTTCTATATGCTCTTGAATGTGAATCATGAAAAGACTATTTGATATGCTTTCCTAGAATGCAAGCATCACATTGCTTAAGTTTCCTAGGAATTGTAGGCAAACCAGCAACACCATTTTTCTTCAACAAGCGGAGTCTGTCATAGTTCAAATGTCCAAATCTAGCATGCCATAATAAACTTGATGGAAGTGTACCTTCTTCATCATGAGAACTGTATGAGAAAAGTTGTGCATGAGCAGAGGTTGCTTGCAGGTTGAGAAGCCTTTCTTCTTCTATTCCCCTCATGACAAGTGAGTGGTCAGATGCTTTTCTTACCTCAAGCTTGCCATCAAACATATGAATGGAGTGACCTTGCAAGCGGATGTGGACCAAAGACAGCAAGTTCCTCTTGAGCTGTGGGAGATATAGAACATGATGCAGAAGAAAGTCTGGAAGACCAGCCAGTTTAAGCCTGATTGTGCCAAGCCCTGATGGCTTGATTTTTGATTGGTCTGCAAAGTATACTGCTCCATCAACATTGTCAGTAAATTCTTCAAAAAAATCTTTTCTATGAGTCATGTGGTAGGTTGCTCTTGAATCAAGCAACCAATCATTTTTCCAAGAAGCAAGTGAAGCATTAAATAAATCTTCATTTACTCCAATATTACATTGTGCCACAACATAGTGAGCGGATTCAGGTGCTTTACCTATGTCTGTATCATCAGTTTTACCTTTTTGTTGGTTTCTTTGCTGCTCAATTTTGTCCCATGGTAACTTGCATGTAGAGGCATCATGTGATCCATTCCTTTTGCAACGTATGCAGTGCAATTCTGTCTTTTCTCCTTGAGAGTGTCTGCCCCCCCTGCCTCTGAAATATCTTCCTCTTCCTCTTCGACCACCTCTTCCTCTTGAAGAATCTTGAGCAAGATGCTTTTCTTTATCAGCAAGGCACAAAGACTCTTCAAAAGATTATGGAGTTGTCTTCTTTCCAAAAACTTTCCCTCTTTCAACAAATTTTTTCACAAGAGAGTCAAAGGTAATGTCTTTAAGATTTCCATTTACTTGCAACGACTCAAGATAATTGGAGTAAGTAGGATAAAGTGCCTTGAGAAAAGCGATAAGAGGAATATCCAAATCAATTTTAGTGGCTTGGATATCATGCATTATAGACTTTACTTCAAGTACAAGAGCAAGAGGATCATTATTTTGTAGTTCAAGAGTGGAGAGTTTAATCATGAGTTAAACAACTTCAAGTGTAGAATGTGAGTCATAGAGTTCTTTCAACTTTTGTAAGGCTTAGAAAGCAATTGAAAATGGCTATGGCAACTCACCTCTTCACTGACAGATGCTGCGATTAATGCATAGGCTTTGTGGTTCTTGTTTTCCCAAATGGGGAGCTCTTTGTCTGATGTAGGTTGTTCTGGCTGTTTGTCTGTGTCTCCAATGCACACTCCTTTCCACAACTCATTTAAAATGAGGGTGTGTTTTATCATCCGGGACCACTAAGGATAGTTCTCCTTGCCAGTGAGAAATATTCCCACAATGGATATGATTGAATGCATTGTAAAATCTTATACTGTAAAAGATACTTCTGCTGGAAAAAATGTGCTTCAGAATAATACAGCTTTATTCTTCCTTCTTGATTAGGTAAGAATTTTATTTATATAAAAAGAGTAAAATTGTATTCTATATAGAATATCAACTGCTCAAACACCTATCATAACTTGAATTATGATGTAAATACAATTGATGTAAATTGTCAAAAAAATGGACAGATGCTTTTCACCGCACGCAGGTGTGTTGATCACACTCTATTATCACGGTCTTAAATGAATCTTCTTTAAATAAATTTCTATTAAATAAATCTCTTTACCACACACATATATGAGAAGCTTGGGTAATACACATTTGAGCATTTTTAGGATGGAGGTCTCAGGGCAAGAACAGACCAACACGATCTGGAGCTCCAACCTTGTATTTTTCTACCTCCTCCCACACCTCCTTGAGGTCACCCTTTGTGAAAATAAGACTAACATTTCCCACCAGCAAAGGAATCAGGTTCTGGTAGGTGGTGTTCCCCAATAACTAATGGCAATGCTCTCAAAGCTCACGTAGAATGATTGCAGTGTAAACACAAAGACAGTGTTACAATGATAGTAGCATAAATACAATGAAATGACCAAAGCTACAATGAAATTAACATGTTCACAACAGCTAAATCCACCAGAGTAGTTCGATGCATCTTTTCATACAAGGAGAGGAGCGAGCACTCAACATCGCTCAGGTGGTTGCCCAGCATTATTGCGTCCAGGACGATGGCTAGACTTATATAGTGGGACAGGTTCTATTGGTATTGAAGCTATCAGTAGAGGCTGTGCAGAGGTGCATTTTGTTGAGATGAACCCTTGGGTTGTGGAGAAAGTCTTGAAGCCAAATATAAAACACACAGGATTCGAGGAACAGTCAACTATAGATATGGTGATGGCACGAGCTCAGAGACATTAAGCCTTGCAAGTACACTGAAGTCGTCCCTCTCTCAATGCAGCAGCATTTCACACACCATTCACGCAGTAAACTTGATACCATCAACACAGCAACGTTTCAAGCAGGTATGGGAATGTTTTCTAAATTTAGGCAACAAGAAAACAGTGGATAGACTACGCAGTAGGCATGAAGAGACGCAGTGGATAGACTGCATAGTAGACAGAGAGCGCAGTAGGCAGACTCCATAGGGGCAATGTACAAACTGCAAGAAACTGGAAGAAGGGAGTTACAACTAATTTTGGGAGCTAGCTCTGATACCATGTCAGGCTAGACAGTAACTCCTCAAAACAAATTGATTCATATATCATTCCTTCAGGTTGGTCTTTATTATATACATGAGGGAGATACTGTTCGCTTCATCTCTGATGACTATTCATATTACTTATTATTTATTTAAATTAATTATATTCACCCAATCCTGATGATTAGGTGTCAACATTTAATCTTGTTCGAAAGAAAGAAAGAAAGAAAAGTAGTTTATTTCCTTACCTTTTACTGTGGATGAAGTAACTATGAGAACTGTGACCCATCTAGCTAAATTTTTTGAATCCTCAAATCACTTCAATTTAAGTTAAGCCAAGGCCATTCAAGGATTTTACCTAAAAGGAATAATTTTAAGACACCTAGCCATAGTAAGATATGGCAATATATTTACAAGAATAAATGACAAAGTGGACAAAGCCACATTGCCCCATCAAGAGAAAAAGATATGCCTACCCTTGTTGAATGGTTTGTTATAGAAACGAGCATTGTTCAGGAGGATACAACAAAGTAATAAGTAGAAAACCTAAAAATTCCCCACTAGTTTCAACAACTCAGGCTCGTCCAAGTCCATCTTCAAGTCATAGGAGGAAGGTTGATGATATGAACTTAAACATGAACGCAACAAATTACATATATAACCATAAGTACATATATGCAGCCAAAATAACACTTCATTTCATTAATATCATAATACTTAAATATGCTTCTAAACAGAATGGAAATAAACTAGCTTGGGTGATGATAGCTTATCTCTGAGAAGAGATGTGAAGGCTACATGCCTCTTAAATATGTTTCAATGAGATTAAAAGGACTATTTATTATTTAAAATCAAGTGAAAACCATAAATAACCAAAACCCTAACCCCAAGAGATGGAACACCAATCGTTTTTTTGGCCCCGTTGGGGTTAGTTGGGTAGCCAATTTCCTGGGGTCATAATTTGGTCATATTATCTTGTTTGGCGCATATGATACCTTGTTGGAAAGGTCTCTCTCAGTACTACAGGATTCGTGACAAACCCCTATTAATGGCTTTGGGATTGCTGCTAACCTCAAAAAAAACATTGTTTAGGGGGTCAAAACGGCTCTAGAAATTCAAGACCTGAAAAACTACTAAAAATAGTAAATGCTGAAATAAACAAGGAAATAGATGAAATTGACTAAAGCTCTAGGTAGAATAGGTGGGTGGCCACCAATATACACATGAATCATTCCTCCCTCCTTAGGAAGAAATGGTCCCCATTTCATGCGGAGCCTCCATGAGCTGAGGAAAGTTTTGTTGAACATGGTCCCTGGTGAACCACTTGCCCTAGTGAAGGAGTTGGTATGCTTTGACAACTCATTATAGATGCTCTATTGGCAATTGTTATTGATATATGTATCCATGATCTAATTAGTTTTGGCATGTTCCATGTGGTATGGGTTCAACTCTATTGGTGTGAGTTGTTCTGCAATGTCAGATGTGTCCAACAATGGTGGAAAGTTGGGTTGAAGGCATTCTATATTGAACGCTGGGTGCAGACCAAGGAACGATGGAATGTTGAGCTTGAAGGAATTGTTCCCCATAGTTTTGGTGATGGTGTATGGCCCATATTGTTGTATGGTATTCTTATCGAGAGTGTACGAAAAGAAACCACTTTAGACTACATATGACAAACAACCTTAACAATAAAAATGGATGTAAAACAAGGATCTGCAGCAAATGATGGAAACAAAACCTACCAAAGTCTTGATCTATGCAACAGAAATATTTAAACAACAAGAAGAAATAATGAATTAAGTGCAAATAACTTAAATAACTCAATGGAAACTAGATATAAAGAATAGATTTTATTATATGACACCTGTGAAGGGGAAAAATGATGTTACCAGTCCCCCTTCTATGAGATGGGTTCTTGGCTATCCTCAATGTCTTTAGCTCTATAGAGTCTCTCTTCTCTATAATGTGCAAACCTAGAAAAAAATATTTGAGCTCAATGGCAAATCAAATGGAAAAAGAAAATGGCAAGAGATAGTGATTATAATCAAAGTTACAATAGTGAGTGTTGTTATCCCCCATAATGTCCTAGGTTTATGAGGAAATCGATGAAGGTAACAACAGACCAAACTTTCAGTTTGGTAGCTAGCCCTACCAAACCAAAGAGGGCTCTCTCTATGGAATCATAGCCGAGAGATGACTAGGTGATAAAGGATTTTAGGCTAGATAGCTAAGCTCAAGTAGCTTTTGGAAAATTTAGGGTTGTGTTGCTAGATAAGGGAGAAAAAAACCAGGTAGCTAGGTCAGAGGGAGCTAGGTCTAGGCTTTGAGAATCAAATTTGCAGAGATGCAATGGGGCAAGGAAGGCACACACTTTAGCACTTTAGGGTTTTCTAGATGATAGATGACAGTGGAAAATCAGTAGAAGCTAGGTTTCATTCACCAATAATTTACTCGAGAAAAACTTGAGAAACAATCAATTCAAATTGACAAAAATATTTGAAAGGATGGTGTAGATGCCCACTTACTGTTTGCAGAAGCATTAAGAGTCCTGAATGATCTTTGGAAGTTTGAAGAAGTAAAAAATCCCCTTAAAAACAAGAAGAAAACACTTTACTGGGAATTTCCCAAAAGAGTCATGATGTGGGTCGCTCTTGCTCAAAAAGGTTGCACTTCTTTTAAAAGAGTTGCATTTCTTTTAAAAGAGTTGTGCTTCTACATAGAAGGGTCGCGCTCCACTCAGAAAGGTTGCATTTCTTTTAGAATACAACAAAACCCTCAAGTTTCACAAAATGTTCCTCTTGCATGATAATAACTGAGAGATGATTTAAATTTTGAAACTGAAAATGAGTCAAAAAACAACTCCTCTTACCCTTTTAAACTTAAATTTGGACCCTTGATACTTTATGATCTCTGATATTGGAAACTTAGTCACTTTATGGCCTTTTTTGAGACATTGAATCTTTTTGGAACTTTGAACTGCAGCCTTTGGAACTTAGAACTTTGAAGTAATTATTACATATGAAACCATAAAATTACACTTGATATCAAATTTATTAAAGAGACTTGATTATTACCACTCCTCCTTTGCCAAATTTTATGCATGAAATGAGATTTTGGTGACTTTGAAACCCTAACAACCTAATGGATACACTAAGATGAATGAAGACCATGGTGACATGACTGAAGTGAGGATCATGATTTATTCAATGACGTCACATCCAATTGAGTGATGGTAGTGGCCGAACATGGAAATCTTGAAGAGTGGAAATAACCCTGGACACACTAACCAGTGACCAAAGTTTTTGCATGGAAGACCTAGTGAAACAACAAAAACTTGACCTTAAACCCTAATGGACATTCTGAAAGAGAACATTTGATCACTTTGGAAGGAAAACTGACTGACACTAACATTCACTCCAGCTGGGGATGGAAGCTCCATAGGAAGTGTCAAGAAAACCATAGGCCTAGTAACCTCATTCATTGGGCATGGATTCAAAATGCAAAACCTAACTTGCATCTAAAAACTGACTGACTGACTTTTATCAACAATAAACAAAGCTAACAGAAACTTTAAATCAGCAGTTGATCAAGAAGTCTTATGGCCTTCTCCTTGGGCTTAAAACTCCTAATATAGCCACTGCAAACTATGACATGAAATGTAAACTGGTATATACAACGATCATGAAAATTTCCAGAAATTTCTTCAGATGTAGTAGTGCTTGAGAAGCCTACCATTGATTTCTCCTCCCAAATAACTTTGGCCATTCATTTCTTCCAACACATAAGCATTCTTCCCCCTGAAGAATGATATTTTGTACGGTCCCTTCGATAGGTTTTCAAAATTGCCATGGTTTCCCTTCTCTTCATTCCGTGCAACGAAGAACCACATCACCCAAGTTGAAGTTGTCCTCTTTGGTCTTGCATCATAAATATTTTTAATCCTTTACTGAAGCTTGGAAGTATTTTGAAATACTTCTTCCCTAGTTTGTTCTAAATGGATCATTTGACTTATCCTATGTTGCACATCATTCATTTCGCTGCTCACTTCCTGTAGAAGTTTCATGACGAGAACAATAAGGGATGAAGGAAAAACAACATCAACCCCATTCACCAGTTGAAAAAGAGACATGCCTATGGATTTTTTAGTACTGACTCTGTCCGCCCATAAAGCATTAATGAGCTTTTTGTGCCAGCTCTTTTTATTGACCTATAGAACTTTCTTAATGATGTTTATCATAGATTTGTTAGAGGATTCAGCCAGCCCATTCCCTTGTGGGTAATAAGTGGTAGAATGCCCCAACGTAATATGGTATTTCTCACAGAACTCCACCATCTTCTTGGACTTGAAAGAAGCATCATTGTCAATGATTTTTTTTGCGGGCAACCAAATCTAGACAAGATATTAGGTTCAATAAATTGAATGACAACAGAATTAGTAGCTTGCCTGGTTGGAATTGCTTCAATCCATTTCTTAAAGTAGTTTGTGGCTATCAGGATCCACTTCTATTGTGCAGACGATGAAGGATGTATTTCTCCAACAAAATCAAAACCCCACTACTGAAATGGAGCTGAGATTGAAATTGGTTGCAAAGGAAATGGAAAAAGTTTTATTTTCCCTTGAAAAATCTGGCACTCATGGTAGCTCATTACTATTTTGTACACATCTACAAAAATAGTAGGCCAATAAAACCATCCCTCAAGATTTTGTTGGTTGTGGTTTTCCAAAAGTGGTGGCCACCACAATCTCCTTTATGGAAATCAGTGATCACATCCTTAGCTTCATTTTCAACAAGACATTTCAACAATACACCATCTGGATCTTTCCAAAACAAAACACCATCAAGAACACAAACTTTTGAAGCTTTCAGTTTTAATGTTCTACTTTTACCTTTGGGCACTTCCAGCGGTGGATTTAAATGTTGAAATACATAAGCTATGTTGGAGTACCATGGAGATGAATTGAACATATCTAACACCTGTACCTGTGAATCTTCTTCTTCTTCTTCGGAAAGGGAAGTGATTAGAATGATATCTAACGCATGCAAATTAGATATAGCCATGAGTTTGGCCAAACCCTATCCCTTAATGAGCTTTGTTGGCTTTATTTCTAGATCATATTCTAACATTGTTTCTACTTTTCCTCTCCGACCTTCTGGATCAATATGCGTAAGGACTTCCTTCACAACTGTTGTTGGTACATAAGCTATAGTGTGAGAATGCAGAATATATACTCGGAAGTCTTTAAGCGCTTTTACCAATGACAAAGCCTTCTTCTCAATAATTTTTTATTTTAGTGTTGCATCCCTTATTGTCCAACTGAAAAATGCTATGGGTTGTTCATTTTTCTGATCCTTCTTTTGCATCAAGACTGCTACTAAAGTATGTTCCAAGGTGAATGAAAATATGATAAAATCTAAAGTATAGTCGAGATTGATTCAAGTAGGAGCAGTAGATAATGAAAATTTGACTATATTGAAAGACCTTTTGGCATTTTCGTACCATCTTACCTCGCTTTCCTTTTTCAGCATGTCTGTCATCTCTCTCAAATGCTCAGCAAGATTGGGGATGAATCTCTTTAAAAATATAATTTTCCCATTTAATGACTGAATTTCTTTCTTGTTCCTTGAAAAATTTAACTGTTGAATAGCTTCAACTCTTGTGGGGTCAATCTCGATGCCATCCTTGGAAATGATGTGGCCTAGCAGCTTACATTCTTCCATGGTGAAAAAGCTCTTTTTAGGATTCAACAAAATGAAAAAAAAATTGCATCTCTGAAAGACAATTCTTAGATGATGTAAATGTTCGTCGTCAGATTTAGAAAAAGTTATGAGATCATTTAAGTAACGACTAGAAAAACATCATTTCCATTGGCAAAAGAAATGTCCATGACCTGCTGGAATATGGCTCCTGGATTTATTAATCCAAACATCATTTTGGCGTACATAAAAGTACCCCATGGTGTTGTGAAGGTTGTTTTCAGCTGATCATCCTTGTGCACTAAAATCTGATTGTAGCCCAAGTATCCATCAAGAAATGACATTATGGAAGATCCAGCTACCCTTTGCAGGATGTGTTCCATCTTTGGCAGGGGATATTTGTCCTTTAAGGACACTTTTGTTCATATTTCTGAAATCGATACAAAGGCAAATCTCCCCAGTCTTCTTTCTCACCAGCACAAGATTTGACATCCATACAGAAAATTGAATAGGAACTATAATACCATATTTGTAAAGCCTATTTACCTCCTTTTTGATGGATGGAAGCAACTTAGGATTAATCCTCCTCAGCTTCTTGCGAAATGTCTTGTAATCAGGTTTGACCGGTATAGTGTGTTGAATGATGTTTTTATCATACTCCTTTAAATCTGAATAGTCCCAAGCAAATACATCAGAAAATTATGTCAATAAAGAAATATACTTACTCTTGATCTAAGGAGATATAGACGTTGATAATTTGACCATCTTGGGCTTATCTATTGTGCCAATATTTACATCCTCAACACCTGTTTCTGTAGGGACCATGGTTGTCTTTCTAGCAACATCATCATGATCGAATAACTATTCCAAAGGTACAATACCTCATGGAATGTTATTGTCTTTCAAATCCAAAATTTCAACCTTTGTTGCTTCAATTTCTTGATCATCTTCATCACATGTATCATCAACGTGGGAATTTAGAAATTCATCCTCCATCGGCAAAAAGTTGTTGATCTATTTGTCATCCCAAAACACCTGCCAATATCTTAGATTGTCAGGGACAGCTAGACAACTGGGCGGTGTTTGACTAATAGGAATCTTAACCATACTTGCTGCAGTAGCAAGAAAATCAGCCATCATATTCTGAGTTCTAGGGAACAAAGATAAAGTATACTTTGAAAAAGTCTTAAGAATGTGAAGGACAACATTTCTATAAGCTCGCATCGTTGGATGCCTGGCCTGGTACTCCCCTTTTACGTGTTTAATTATTAACTTAGAGTCGCCATAAACTAAAATTCTCTTTGCTCCCAATTTTTTCAAAATTTTAAGGCCAACAATTAGTGCTTCGTACTCCGCCTCATTATTCGAACTATCAAAAGCCAATTTATAAGAACTTAATATTACATTTTGATGAATTTTACATGAATGATACAAGGGGTCATGAATCCACATGCCGATTCCAGCTCCTTCCTTCCCAATGCGCCATCAAACTCCATCATCCAAAGACCTTCCTTCTCATTAGGAAAATGAATTTTAGAGGACTGATCTTTCTGATTTTATGGAGGATGACTTACTCTCTCAATAATCTGAGTTTTTGGCCTTGATTCAACAATCTCTTCAGATGAAATTTCTGACTACAAACATTTAATATCATTTTCCTATTTTTCTACAATCAAATCTTCTTGCACACTACTTACGACATTTGAAACATCTGAAATCTGAACAATTTGACTATCATCATCAACTGAATTCAAATCACCATACAAAATGAAAACCTCTAGATCGGTATGTACAACATGGATAGAGTGATTATTTTGTCTTTCTTTGCTACTAATCATGATTTCATCTTCTTCTCCCAATATAGTTTTCTGAGTTGCCCAAATATTGGTATAGTAGCATATGAAAAATCAAGTTGCAAGGTTCCTTTCAGTTTTTCCCCCAAAGATCATGAAAGCAACATGCCAAACTGTGGAGGTATATCAACGACCACTACATCCATCAATACATTTTTGGTTGAGATTTGGTCGAGGGACACTACTAAATCTTTGATAAGGCCAAGGCATTTGACTCTCCCCGAATCAAAGGAATACAAATCATGGTAAGGTTGAGTAATATCTAATCCTATTTTGTCCATAATAGCTTTTGGCATTAGGTTATGTGAGGCACCGGAATCTAACATGGCATTATGGAGTATAAACTCATGGAGTTTCAAACTAAGATAGAAAGGAGGAACTTCATTATCCTCAAGACTTCCCTCTACAGCTGGACCAAATAAAATGCAGACTCATTATTTGCTTGCATGGACTTGACCCAGATTGAGAGGTGATTTAGCCAAGCAAATCCCAATACTACTGGCTCTTTCGGCAACAGCCGCAGAGCGTGGACTGAGGTCTCACCCGAAGTAGTATGGGAGGTTGCTAGAACCAGGTTTCCGCACCCTGAAGATGTCTAATGAGCTTCTGGAGGTCCACAGTTTGACCCTGCATGCACGTCGCTACATGCACTTGTTATTGCTTCGCAACTTGTGATGCTAGTTCTCTGCAGCCCTACTCGGGGCGAAACTCATATAATACCCAAGTTCCTTGCTATTCAATCTATTATTACCCAATTACTTAACTTATTTGTGTAAGAATAATGATTATTACAGCATATTCAGCAATCATATGAGTGCGTGCGATAAATACAACAATATAAATGTAAAGAAGGCAATGCACAAGAAAATACACAGAAATAGGAATCAACTTCTCTTTATTATTCTTCGATCAAGATTATTGACTCGACACTGCCCTGCACACTCAGTTGTAGGGGTCCACGCACTCAGCTGCAAACTCTACTAGGCCTCTACGCACTCAGTTGTACAGCATCTTCCTGCTACTATGACCCAATACACTTAGACTCTTACTCTTTGCTCGAACCATTTATATTCTTCTCATCTCCTTTCTCTCTCTTTACAACTTAGAGCCTCACTCTATTTATACAATCCCATGGTCTGCAGACCATGGGTAGGCCGACATGACTTTACATTACATTACAATACTTTAAGGCAGACAACCCTATGACTCATCCTATACTTCATGCTCCGCGCCCGCAATTCGTGGAGTCTTTACAATACATTTGACCAAAAATTGGGCTTTGAGCCCCAAAAAATGTTGTGGGGGGATTCGATGCCCAACAGGCCCCCAACACAATCATCGTGACTACTCCCGAGTCACTCTGTTGGTGTGGCAATCTTGGCGCGGAGCCCCTCCAACTGGTCCCGTATTGCTCGGAGGTCCGTGGCGCACTATTCTGTTGTTTATTGGACCTGTTGCATTCTTGCTTTTGAATCATCCGCATCTGAATCATGTCCTTACCTTGGCATCGGCATTTGGTGCAAGTGTTTATAGTCCTGCACCCTTGTCTGGCTCCTTGGGTCGTGAAGACTGTGCTTTGGTCAATTAGTCAAAGAGTTGGCCCACCTGTTACACTGAAATTTGTCACCATGACTATCTACAGTTAATATGGCTCCATCAATAGTCATATTATCCTCCTTGTCAAGCCTTATACCTCTGCTCTTCATGTCAAACTTCAAAA